>JALGBA010002487.1:0-227291 GCA_023970755.1 Azemiops feae
ACATCCTAGGAGAGATGATCTGGGGTGTCTGCTTGTTCATAGTGAACAACCCCAAAAGTGGCTTATGGTCAGTGAAGACCATGAAATGGTGGCCATACAAAAAGTCATGAAACTTTTTGATGCCAGCCACAATGGCCAATGCCTCCCTATCTATTTGCACGTAATTCCGTTCCACTGAAGAGAGGGTTCTGGAATAATACACTATGGGAACTTGTGTTCCATCAGCCTTAAGATGGCTTAATACAGCCCGATTCCATACGGGGATGCATTGCAGGCAATGCTGATTGGAAGCTGCTCATTAAAATGAGCCAACACCGCATTAGATGACAGCAATGCTTTAACTGCTGCAAAATTCCTGTTGTGGACACTCGTCCACTTCCATGGGGCCTTCTTGTCCAAGAGCCAGTGTAACGGCTCTGCCACTGCGGCCTTGTGGGGGAGGAAAGCATGATAGAAGTTAAGGAGTCCCAGGAAGGCCTGAAGCTCTCCCTTCGTCTTGGGACTGGGAGCCTGCTGAATTGCTTTGAGCTTGGATTCAGCAGGATGAATGCCTTCGGCATCTATACGAAACCCCAGGAATTCTGTGGAAGTGACTCCAATTTGGCATTTCTCCTGTTTGAGCTTTAGCCCCGCTTTGCGGAAACACCGCAAGACGGCCCGGAGCCTGTCAGTGAGGTTTTCGACTGATTCCCCTGCGACGAGGACATCATCAAAATATGGGCATACACCCGGAATATTGTGCAGCGTGCGCTCCATGACGATCTGGAAGATGCCAGGGGCTACATTAACCCCGAACTGTAACCGTTGCACCTTGAAGGCTCCCCGGTGGGTCACAATGGTTTGGGCCTCCGCCATAGCATTGTCCGCCGGCAGCTGCTGGTAGGCCTGAGCCAAATCTAATTTGGCGAAAATGTGACCTCCCTGTAGAGATGCCAAAATGTGGCTGACTACAGGCATTGGATAAGAGTGCTGCTGGAGAGCTTTGTTTAACATGCATTTATAGTTGGCACAAATGTGGACTTCTCCATTGGCCTTAAGTGGAGTGACAATGGGGGTTTCCCATGGACTGCTATCAACTGGTTCTAAAATGCCTTGCTGTAACAGCTTGTCCAGCTCTGCATTGATTCTCTGCTTCAGGGCAAAAGGCACCTGATGAGGCTTAATCCTTATTGGTTCTATTGAAGGGTCTAACCGAAGTACAATTGGAGGCCCTTTGTATGCCCCTAAGTCTGAGCTGAAGACATCAGTAAACTCTTTACACACCACTGAGAGGCTCGACGTTTGCAAGCTATTTAACCCCGTCACTTGAATTCCCAAAGCATCAAACCAATCGAGCCCAATTAAGCTGGTGCGGTTGCCCTCAACAACTATGACTTCCAAGAGATCCTCGAAGTTCCTGAACTGCACTCCCAATGTGGCCTCCCCCTTGACGTTTACCCGGGAATTTTGGAAGTCAGTTAAAACGGGGTTCGACGGCCTGAACTTAATACGCTTGCCGCTTCGCCTACAAATCTGCTGAAGGGTCCTTTGGGAGATTATCGATAGAGCTGAACCCGTGTCCAGCTCCATGTCAGAAGTAACCAGGTACAACTTGACTTTGAGGTGTAATTTCTCCTTGAGTGGGCGATGGGCGCATGTCCTAAACACACTCCTTCTACTCATGCAAAAGCCCATCCTATGTTGACTGGGGACCCCGGTAACTTTCCGAGACAACTCTTCTGAGGAATGCTCTTTCCTGCGACCCAAACAAATGGCAGCGATGTGGCCTTGCTTGCCACATGCCTGGCAAGTTGCTGTGCGGAACTGACAGTCAGCCCATTTGTGTGGGCCTCCGCACCCGATGCATCGAGAGAGGGAAGCTGCCTTGTCAGGTTGCCGCTGAGGCCTTCTTTCCGGAGGTTGCTGCAACCAATCGACTTCGTGGTCCAATTCGGAGTCTTCAGCGGTCTCGGCGTCCTCGTGGTGGATGGCCACTGTGCAAGAAGGGTTCTTGGAGAGCCGCAAGGCTTTAACAGCTCCGCCGGCTGCTTCTTCGGCCGTTATCTCCCTCAGCATGTCTTGGAAAGAGATGGTCTCTTTAGCAAAGATCTTCTGTTGCAGTTCTCAGCTCCTTAGAGCACAGACTAAGTGGTCCCGCAGTCTCTCTTCAAGGTCGTTGAACTCGCACGGCCGTGCAGCTTGGCGAAGAGCGGCTATGAAGTCGGCAGCGGACACTCCGGGGCACTGGTGTTGCTGCTCAAAAGCGTGCCGCCAAGCGATTCCCGAAAGCTTGGGCTCAAAATGTTCTTTGAGCATCTTCTTAAGTTCTGCGTATGCAATGGACTCAAGTGGCGCTGGCGCAACCAAGTTCTTGGCGATATCGAAAGTTGCTTGACCGCAAACACACAGGAGCGTCGCGGCCTTCAATCCATCATCTTGAACTTGGTTTACCCTCAGGTAGTTTTCAACTCTCGCGACATAGGAGCTCCACCTCTCCGGATGAGCGACATCGAATTCAAAGAGTTTCCCGATCTTCGCCATGGTGAGTCTTTCGCGGCCTTTTCAATGCCTCATGCTGCACAGGCTTCCATAGGACTTCCAGGGTGAAGTCTTGGAAGCACTCTCCCCCAGCATTTCCGTACTGGCAGGATAGAGTGAGGGAGGATGGAATGCCATTCCAACCAAGTGCTTGCTAGGCCTTTCCTCCGTAGTGACTCAGCTCTTCGAATTTTGGCAGCATGATCCCACCTTCGTCGCCAATGTTCTGTTTTCTGCTTGGTTCAGCATTGAAGAGGCAGCAATAGAAACAAGTACTTCTTTATTGAAGGTGAAAACAGAAAAAACAAACATTGCTCCACCCCTATTTATACAGTCAGCTCTGGGCGGTGGCAGCCAATGAATGCACCGTATTCTCCCGTTCAAATGCATGCTAACAATCTTGTAGACAGGAAGTCTGGCTGGCTGGCCACGTGGTCTACTAACCGTTTCTGCACAATCCCAGCCACCTGCTTCATAAATTAAATCAATACATTACACATGTGGTCAGCTTTCCCAGAGCCACATTTCTGTCTGGCTCTGCTCTTCAATAAACCACAACCTTATTTCTAAAGCAGTCTCCATTTTGTTTATTCCCAGCTTGGACTGGACCCTGACAAAGATTTTTCTTTCAACAATTTGGCCCCCAGAATGGGACTTCAAGCTAACCTTTCCAATACTGGGTAAGCCTCCATCTTGCTGGCAACTGACCCCTTGTGTCTGTGAGTGGATTTCCCAGACCCTGCCCACTTGGAGCAAGGTTAGTAAAGGGAGTTTTGAGTTTGAGCTCAAGGGCTGCTTTGGAAAGAAGGTGAGTACCTCTAAATTTTAACTTTAAAGCCCAGGGGAGTGTGGGAAATGTGTATATGTCTCTGTGTGTGAGTGAGTGAGTGAGAAGATCCTTTCCCCAATCACAGATGGATCTTGCTCCCTCTGGCCTTTTCTAACCACAGAAAGGATCTGTTCAAGGGACAGATCCTGGAAAGCATGGGGGTTTGGCCAGAATGCAGAACCTTTTGTTAGGGAAAAAGGAGAGGCTGTGTGAAAATGGAATGGAATGACTGAATGAGAGAATTGGATTTGGGCAACTGGCTGAAACCACTGGTCAAAGTTCCATTCTTCTAGGAGGGACCGTCAGAGTCCTCCCAGACCCCTTTGTGGTCTGAAACTGGGACAAGGGGCTAGGGAGGCTTCAAAAGTCACCTTGCCAAGGGGCTAGAGTGGCTTCAAAAATCACCTTGCCAAGGGGTTAGGGCAGCTTCAAAAGTCGCCTTGCCAAAGAGCAAGGGCTGAAAGATTGCCTTGCCGGAATGGGACTCCAGGAAAGAGTCACTCTGGGGATGCAGGAGAGTAAAGAAAAAGACTCACTGTGGGTAAAGGGGTGAGAGTCTTGCCTGAAAATATGGGAAGCTCTGATTCCAAGGTTCTGCTGATGTCTCCTGCTAAAACCCTGGGATTTTAAAAAGGTTACCAGTCCAGGTGGGAATGAAAAAGAAGTGTGCATGCCAAAGACCAATAGAATGGTCTTTGCTCAGAGACAAAGCTGGAAAAACAATATGGCTAAATAAAGGTACTAAAAAAGAAAAGGAAATATATAGGGACAGTGATTTTTCTCTCTCTCTTTCTATGTAACTATGTAATATGTCTGTTAAGATTTGTGCCTTCCCTAATTTGAGCTAACAGATTTATGATGGGAATGACCAGTGTGTGAAAACTAAGAGTTCTGTTTCCCTTTCTTTTCCTCTTTCCTTGTCTTTGTGTGTTGTGTGTGTGTGTCAAGGTCTTTGTGTGTCCTCAAGATAAATGTTAACTGTTGGGTGTCTCTAATCCCTAGAGACAAGAATTTTAAAAATCTGCTAGAAATTCTGCTTAAAATAAGCCACCAAAAGAAAATACCCTCACCCTACTTTGTCTGGCCAGCAAAATAGGGTGAAGAGAAATGTGTTCGTTTTTCTTTCTCTCTGTACTTGTAAAAACAGCCCAAAGTTATCAGGAGGGAATGTTTAAGTTCATACATAGAAAAAGTTTCATTCTTGCATTTACTATATGTGTTTAAGTGGGTTTCATCGGTCTACTTAACATCTGCAATGTTAAACTTAATGTCTTTTCAAACTCTGCCTGTAAGCTATTCCCCCCCCCCATTTCGCTTCTCCATTTTTCTTATCCTCTGTCCTCCATTCCTCATGTCTGACCAGAAATATCTCTCCTGGGAGAGTCACTCACAAAGGGGGGGGAAGGGACCTTGTTCTCATATTTTTCAACCCTGCACAGACGTCTCAGCAAACTTTGGAAGCATACCACACTGACCCAGACACTGCCTCCAGAGGAGACCCTCCATTCATTTGAGCCATGGAATTGGGTTTGAATCCAGCCATCCACTAGAAAGTCACCATGTAACCAGAGTACAACAGATCTTCCCAAGCCATATATCAACCAGATGTCTGTGGAAAGCTGCAGAGAGAGGAAGGAGTCTTGGAGCCATTGGTCCCCATGTGAAGCCTCAGAAGACAACTAGGAGAACTATGGGGGGAGGGTGGAAACTCACTGTAAGGTTTTCTTTCTTGCCTCATTTGTACTGTAATAAGTAGTCACATGGATTCATGGAGGAATGGCATTTGGGAATGGTTGGCACAGCAAGTACTGGACACCTTGGACTTCTGTCTGGTGGGAGGAATAATTTGTCCAGGATGCTTGTATTGCTTGTTTTGTATGAGTAGCTGCATGCACGCACGCACACACACACACACACACACACACTCCATTCAGAATCACACTGAAGCTATCCCCTTCACCTACCTTCAGTAAAGTTCTCCAGGCTGGTTCTTGTTCTGTGGCTCTAAGGCTTTTGCATACATACCTTCTTGCTAATTCCAGGGGGAGGAAACCAAGTCCCCTCAGGCAATTTGCAAATCACATGCTTCACTGAGGAAGTAGCAGGAAAGAGATCTCAAAACCCAAGCCCTGAATATGTTGCATTGGTGGACTCAGAGTGGGAGTCCTAGGGCTCACTGTGTGCAATTTAAGAAATATTAATAGCCTGACTTGCACACTGGCTAACTTCAATTGGACATCACAAACCTGGATGCACTAAACTATAATAATAATAATAATAAAGTTGGAAGGGACCTTGGAGGTCATCGAGTCCAACCCCCTGCTCAGGCAGGAAACCCTATACCATTTCAGACATGTGGCTGTCCAGTCTCTTCTTAAAAACTTCCAGTGTTGGAGCATTCACCGCTTCTGGAGGCAGGTTGTTCCAGAAGCGGTGAATGCTCCAACACTGGAACTAAGAGCTAACGCAGGTTCAACAAGCAACCCTTGAAAATGGGCAGCCAGTGGTTATGTACTGAAGCAAACATGGCTGTGAAGAATTTTGGGGAAATGTGCAAACCTGACTGGAAGCTCAAAGTGACATCAAACATCTAAAAATAATTGACACACAATATTGGACGTTATAAATTTCTTTTCTACTTAACAAAACTTTTGCCCTGACTTTTAGAAATTTATGGGTTGAAAGCTCTCCTTTTGAGAGCCACTGCAGGGATCGTTTTTCTGCTGATTCTATTAGTGTCTTCCCTTTTTTGCATTAACAATTTAAAAGCTTGTTTATCAAGTCTCCCTGGCCAGATCAATTTTTAATCTTGTGCCAGTAAAAGTGTGTCACCCACACTTATATGGTACAAAGGGGGGAATTATTGTTGGAAGTCAGCACCCATCCACCTTCCTAGAAAAGGAAATATTTTGGGGGGATATTGAAAAGGACAGTGTTGTGTCCTGAGCCTTGCTGAGTCAATCAGCAAGGCACAGGCAACCTGCAGGATAACTGCAGAGGCCCGGGCAGACCACGTGTTTGCCCGGGACCGGTTGTATAGACCCGGGCAGCCCATAAGTTGCCCGGGACCCAGACAGGCTGTCTCCAGCCTCGTGCGCATGCGCGAGGCGGGAGAATGGCCTGCATTCATTGGTTGAGCATCCCCTTGCAGGGGAAGTATAAAAGGGCATGTTGTCATTTTCTCCTTTGCTTCTGTTCAGTGCAAGTACCAAATAAAGAACATCTGTTTGTACAAACTGCCTCGTCTCTATGCCTGTGTTGAGAACAGAACGTTGGCGACGAAGGTGGGATTCGTCGTGGGGAATCCCGAAGAACTGAAGCAGGCCTACTCACCCAGGCCAGGAAGAAGCGCGGCGTCCAGGAGGAGCAGCCGCCTGCCAGCATATATACGCTGGAGGCGGGCTTGGCTTCGTCAGACCCCTTCTTGATTCCTGACGGCGAGAGGCGTGGACGAGGCCATCGAGTTGAAGAAGTCCAAGCTGGGCCGTCTGGGCGAATTTGACATCGCGCATCCTGAATGCTGGAGCTCGTATGCAGCTCGCGTTGAAAATTACTGTCGAGTAAACAAGATCCAGGAAGACGGCCTAAAAGCAGCTACCTTGCTTTGTGTGTGCGGGCAAGAGACATTTGAAATAGCGGAGAATCTTGTCGCACCAGCAGCCTTAGATTCAATCGCATATGACAATTTAAAAAAGATGCTGCAAGAGCATTTCGAACCCAAGCTCTCGATCATTGCGTGGAGGCATCAATTCGAACAGAGGGACCAACGGCCAGGCGAATCGGCTGCAGATTTCATCGCAGCCCTGAGACAGGCCGCACGCCCTTGTGCATTTCAAGACTTGGAGGAAAGGCTCCGAGATAGACTGGTGTGCGGGCTGCGAAGCCGCGAAGTACAACAGAAACTGTTTGCGAGAACGGACGTCACGTTTCAAGACGCTCTCAGAGAGATCGCAGCAGAAGAAGCAGCCGGCGGCGCCATGAAGGCCTTGCGGTCGTCGAAGAGTCATCCAGTGACCGTCCCGATCCCCATGAGGCTTCAGGGGAAGAGTCCGAGGAGGACGAGGTGGACAAGATCCAGCCAGTGACGGAGAGATGGCGACCGGAGCGAAGGGGGCCACCGCCTGCATCCCCTCGATGTTTCGGCTGTGGAGGACGCCACAGGAGGGTCGACTGCCGGTTTCGATCCGCCGTCTGTCGAGCATGCAGAAGGCAAGGCCACATTGCATCGGCCTGCATGGGCCGCTCAAAGAACAGGTCCCCAGAATTGCCTCTGAAAGGTACCAAGGTCCCCAGCCAAAACAGGGTGGGTTTTTGCGCATCTAGGAGGGGGGTGTTCAAGACAGGAATGCATAGGCCCCTCAAGAAGAAGCTCCGTCTTGATGTGAAGTTGGAGGGAGTTCCCCTGGCTATGGAGCTGGATACAGGCTCCGCGTTGTCCATTATTTCAATGGACACCTTCAATAAGATTTGCTTCCGGAGTGGCTCGCGAGTAAAGCTCAGGCCTTCCAACCTTGTCCTTACTGATTTTCAAAACATGAGAGTAAGAGTAAAAGGGGAAGCAATGGTCAGAGTACAGCGTAAAGGTTTCACAGGTGCTTTGGATGTGGTTGTTGTCGAGGGGGACAGAACGAGTCTTATCGGACTCGACTGGTTCGAGGCACTTGGAATCCAGGTGACCGGTCTAAACCAGCTGCAAACGGCTAGTCTTGCGGGAGTCTGCAAGGAGTTTGCAGATGTGTTCAGCTCGGAACTTGGATTGTACAAGGGGCCTCCCATTACATTAAAGTTGGATCCAGGCATTACACCCATAAGGGTCAAGCCTAGGAGGGTGCCCTTTGCATTAAAAAGTAAGATTGATGCCGAGTTGGACAAACTGCTCCAACAGGGCATCCTGGAACCTGTGGACTCCAGTCCATGGGAAACCCCCATAGTAACTCCCTTAAAATCCAATGGGGAAGTCCGTATTTGCGCGGACTACAAGTGCACGCTAAATAAGGCTTTACAACAGCATGTTTATCCTGTGCCAGTGGTGAGCCACATTCTGGCCTCACTGAAGGGAGGGAAGTACTTCGCTAAGCCTGATTTGGCTCAAGCATATCAACAATTGCCGGTTGACGAGGCGACTGCTGAAGCCCAGACCATAGTCATGCACCTCTGTGCGTTCAAAGTAAAGAGGCTGCAGTTTGGGGTAAATGTAGCCCCTGGCATATTCCAGGGGGTGATGGAGCGAACGCTCTGAGGGATTCCCGGGGTCTGCCCCTATTTTGATGACATCCTCATTGCAGGAGAATCATCAGGGAACTTAGCCGAAAGGCTGAGGGCTGTCTTGTTGAGGTTCCGCCAAGCTGGGTTGAAGCTTCAGCAGGATAAGTGTCAGATTGGTGTGCCATCCACCGGGTTCTTGGGGTTCCGCATCGATGCAGATGGCATCCACCCCGCAGAATCCAAATTCAAGGCCATCCAATCGGCCCCTAGTCCCCAGTCAAAAACTGAGCTTCAGGTGTTTTTGGGCCTCTTGAACTTTTACCATTCCTTTCTTCCAAACAAACCTGCTGTGGCCGAGCCGCTTCCATTCCTTTCTTCCAAACAAACCTGCTGTGGCCGAGCCGCTTCACAGGCTCTTAGACAAACAGGCTCCGTGGACATGGACAAGCGTTCATGAGGAAGCCTTCTCAAAGGTCAAAGCCTTATTATCTTTAAATGCTGTACTGGCTCACTTCAATGAGCAATTGCCAGTGTGCATCGCATGTGATGCATCCCCTTATGGAGTAGGAGCAGTACTAAGCCATCTCAAGGAAGATGGGACACAGGTCCCTGTGGCCTATTATTCCAGGACCCTCTCATCTGCAGAGAGAAATTATGCCCAGATCGACAGGGAGGCTTTGGCAATAATTTCAGGCATTAAGAAATTCCATGATTTCTTATATGGGCGAAAATTTACAGTCTATACTGACCACAAGCCTTTGCTAGGGTTGTTCACAACCAACAAACAAACTCCCCAGATAATATCTCCTAGGATGCTGAGGTGGTCCATATTCTTAGCAGCATATGATTACACACTGGTTCACAAACCAGGTACTGAGATGGGCCACGCAGATGGCCTAAGCAGGTTACCTCTTAAGCAAATAGAGGCAGACCCTGCTCCAGCTGTACACATTCTGTCCATTCAGGACTTACCAGAATCTCCCCTCAATGCTAGGGATGTGGCTGCAGAAACAGCCACTGATCACACGCTTGCACGCGTGCTGACATGTGTGTTGTCAGGATGGCCTGACATGTGTCCTGGTGCTGAATTCCAGAGCTTCTGGTGCAGGAAGCACGAATTGTCCACATTTAAAGGGTGTATCCTGTGAGGAAACAGAGTACTTATTCCGGCCTCATTGAGGACTAGAGTCTTGATCTCTCTTCATGAGGGACATCCGGGAATAGTAAGGATGAAGGCACTTGCGCGCAGCCATCTATGGTGGCCTGGTCTCGATAAGGACATCGAGGCCCAGGTTCAGGGATGTCAAGTGTGCCAGCAATCTCGGCCAGAAATGCCCCAAGCCCCTGTACATAGGTGGGAGGAGACACTTACTCCTTGGTCACGCGTTCATATTGATTATGCTGGGCCCTTTCAGGGGCAATTCTTCCTCCTCCTCGTGGATAGCCATTCCAAATGGCTAGAGGTCGTTCCTGTGGCCTCTACTACTACTGCCAGGACCATCCAGGTGCTCAGAGGAATCTTCACTGCCCATGGGCTTAGTGTCAGACAATGGTCCACAATTTACCTCTTCTGAGTTTCAGGCATTTCTACAAGCCAACATGATCCGGCACGCCACATCTGCTCCTTTCCATCCTGCCACCAATGGTCAGGCTGAACGCATGGTGCGCACCACTAAAGACACATTAAAGAGAATCACTCAAGGACCCTGGCATCACAGGTTAGCTGATTTTCTTCTCACATACCGCACCACACCATGCACAGCCACTGGAAAGAGCCCAGCTGAACTCCGCTGGGGTCGCAGACTCATCACAAAGCTGGACAGGCTTCACCCAGACCAGGTGGCTTCACAGGTGTCGCAGCCGCGGGCACCTAGGAGACTTCAACTGGGTGACCCGGTCTGGACTAGGAACTATGGACATGGGCATCTCTGGGTACCTGCTGTCATCTCTAAGGTTTCGGGGCCGCTGTCCTACGAAGTGGTCTTGGATGATGGGCGGGTCCTCCGGCGCCACATTGACCAGCTGTGTTGGCGGCTGCTGGGCCGGCATCACTCCCCTGACTCCGCTCTCGGGGGGGAGGGGGACCCCAATTACAATTGTGGATCACAGTCTCCCCAAGCAGGGGGGTCTCCAAATGTCCCAGATGAGGGTCTGGCAATGCAGGCAGATCCTGACTCTGGCATAGGAGCAGGGAGTTCTGCCATGGAGGCAGCTCCTGACTCTGGCAGAGGTCCCTGGTTGAGGGCAAATGGCCGTAAATTGGTTATTCAGGGCACTCCTACTGCTGGCCTTGGGCCCGATGGACATTGCTCCCAAGGGGAGTTCCAAGGGTTTTTGGGGAACTCCACCCCACCTAGGAACTTGGGGAACTCGACCCCCCCAAGGAAATCTGGCTTGGGTTTAGAGGACCCAGCCAGTCAACAGTTAGGGGGAATCCCTGAGTCTTCTGGGCAACAAGGTCCTGGTTTGTTGTACGCAGACCGCGAGTCAGCACTCCAGGCACCAAGAACAAATCCCTCACAGGTCAGCACACCTGGCCCTAACC
Organism: Azemiops feae; assembly: GCA_023970755.1. Lineage (NCBI taxonomy): Eukaryota > Metazoa > Chordata > Lepidosauria > Squamata > Viperidae > Azemiops > Azemiops feae. The sequence goes on from JALGBA010002487.1 coordinate 11,097, forward strand.
TTGATCCGCGAAGCTCGGGGCGGATTAAGGCCCCGCCGAAATACTTGCAAGAGTATGTGCGGTTCCTAGAAGGAACTTGTTACCAAAAATTAAAAGACCGTGGGTTGATTTGAATCCACGGGGGACCAGGTTACCCGAGGGTACCGGGAACAGCCAGGGTGACATTTGCTGAATGTTACATGGTACTGATATAGCTGCATGTGCCGAATATTACATGGTACTGGTATAGCTGCGTCAGTGTTGTCCCAACTTAGGGGGGAGGGGTGTTGTGTCCTGAGCCTTGCTGAATCAATCAGCAAGGCACAGGCAACCTGCAGGATAACTGCAGAGGCCCGGGCAGACCACGTGTTTGCCCGGGACCGGTTGTATAGACCCGGGCAGCCCATAAGTTGTCCGGGACCCAGACAGGCTGTCTCCAGCCTCGTGTGCATGCGCGAGGTGGGAGAATGGCCTGCATTCATTGGTTGAGCATCCCCTTGCAGGGGAAGTATAAAAGGGCATGTTGCCATTTTCTCCTTTGCTTCTGTTCAGTGCAAGTACCAAATAAAGAACATCTGTTTGTACAAACTGCCTCATCTCTATGCCTGTGTTGAGAACAGAACAGACAGAATATTATATTTCCCCAAAGGAATAATGAAAAATCTTAGGCAAAGAAAGCCCCAAGTCTCCCTTCCCCAAGCAGAAACCAAACAGGCCAGCTTTTAGAAATGCAGATTTGATAATACTTTCAGAAAGACTGGCACCAGGAAGCTTAGAGCTGATTGGATTAGAAAAATAAAGATCCCTAGAACCAACAATCCCTAACCCAAAAAATCCAACACAGGACATAGCCGTTAGCTACAGCCAGAGGGAAGCAGGATATAACCTTTAGGATATAATAGGATTAACTCACCACCATCAGAATACAAAAACAGACACACTCAAAAGCTCAGGTCAAAGTTCATGCCACAGGAACAGGAAGCAACCTCAAACACAAAAGCCCAAGAAGGTATAAAAACCCACCACTCCCCGATACATGTGGTCAGCTTTCCCAGAGCCACATTTCTGTCTGGCTCTGCTCTTCAATAAACAACAACCTTATTTCTAAAACAGTCTCCATTTTGTTTATTCCCGGCTTGGATTGGACCCTGATGAAGATTTTTCTTTCAACACAACCATTGATTTCTTCTCCACAATCACTCAACTTCAATTTGCAGATCACGGTATTTCGTTATTATTTCTCTGATTGTTTCTTTTCAACTCGTGCATCACTTGGTATTGCAATATCAATGAATCAGACTTTTTTCTTTTCCACAATATTATTATTTTACATTTTATATCTTATATCCCAAATATTTGTTAATAATGCAATTAATAGAAAGGGGATTTCAATTTATCACCTCATCTTCTCACAGTTGATTTATTGTAATGCTGTGTATGTGGGCCTGCCTGGACACTACTGAGAAACTGAAACTAGTCCAAAATGCAATGGCCTAACCACTAAACCACAGCCATTGTGGGAGTGACTCATTATCAGAAGGTTTCTGGATGCAATTCAAACTGTTGGTCAGTTTTACACAAACCTACGATAGATTTTAATTTTGAAATGCATTATTAGGTTTGTTAATATGTCAAATATTGTAAAAGACATTGCATCACAAATCAGTGTAAAATGTGAGCCAATAATACTGTTTGTATGGGATCTTTTTCCAGTTCCAAACCTGACAACAAAGAAATTCATTTACTCCTTTGAAAAAGAGAGTCCACATTTGCATTTGGAATACAATTCTTATAAAGATGTTCCCTTGAGACAATGGAATAAATCAAAATGTTGGTGGACAATATATAGAAGGAAAAATAATTTATTGATAAAAAAACAGTGGTTCCTTCCAAATTTGATTCACACCTTAAATCTGACTTCGTGAATATTTCTAAAATGGAAAATAGAAGATTAAAATACTTTCTAATCTTTGTATCATTTCTTTGTGGAATCCCTCCAAAAAAAGCACATTAGGAAACATTAGTATGAACAAGAATATTCCTAAAAAGGAAAGCGAAATTCTGAGGGTTTTTTTGTTAGAATTGTACTTAGTACAAAATTCCATAGGTAATAAGCACTAACTCTTATTTCCTCTGATTTATTACTTACAGGAGGAAAACAAATACTCCTAGATGAAGATGAATAATAGGTGCTTTTGTTTTCATATTATTGAAAATGATTTCAGAATGGCTTCTATATGCCTACATATATACACTCATTTTATTCTTTGAGACAAAGAGATCACATTGCACAAAAATATATGAGTACAGAAAAGATCAATACATTTCTTATATGCAAGGTTACCACTTTTTTGACCTGAAAATTCCAGGTTTTTGCCCTATATCTAGGTAAGCTTTTGGTTTTAGGTCCATTGGATCAGGGGTCCCCAACCCCCGGTCTGTGGACCAGCACTGGTCCGTGGCATGCCAGAATCCGGTTGCACAAACAAGTGAAGCCCCATCTGCAGGATGCAGGCAGCACACAAAACCACGCCCTCTCCAGTCTACGAAAAAACCTCTCTCCATGGAACCGGTCCCTGGTGCCCAAAAGGTCAGGGACCTCTGCATTGGATCATCGCTTCAGTGATATTTCCTTAGCCATTGTGCCTAAGGAAGGACTAGAAGTCACCATATTCTGGTTTCTAGTCTGGTACTTAACTACTATACCACACTGGCTCTCATTATATTAGATATTTTATTTCAATTTCCTTCCTAATTATTCTAACTCAAATCTGCCTGTATAGCAGTACCGCACACTGGGTCTGATGAAGATTTTTTTTTTTGACAGCTTTAAATACAGAAGCTTAGGATCTGGTGGATGCAAAGTAGAAGAGGCCTAAACTTTCTCCTTGAGCATTTTTCATAAAGGAAAATGCAGCATTGTTAGATCTTTGCTGCCTACTAGTCACTGCCAAAACTCTAGCTCAAATTAGTGAGGGAAGAAGAAACTATTTTCCAACCAAGGAACAATCTAGGAGGGTGCAAGAGGCAGGAGTGAGAAATGATTTTGGGACTAGAGAAACTTGATAGGACAAATGTCAGAAACCTGCTAAGGAAAGATCTTTTTTGGAGCAGGGGTGTGCATTTGAGTTTATATGGGCTTGGGAAACTGGTTCTGAGAGAAGAAAAAAGAAGAAGGAATGGATCTACATTCTGGCAGGAAGGAAGGAAGGAAGGAAGGAAGGAAGGAAGGAAGGAAGGAAGGAAGGAAGGAAGGAAGGAAGGAAGGAAGGAAGGAAGGAAGGAAGGAAGGAAGGAAGGAAGGAAGGATTCTAGTTCATCATAGATCTTGGGCTAGTTATTTGTCTTTTAAACTTAACCATTTTTCTTTTGTTAATGGGGTGTCATGCAATTATTCACAAAAGGCGAGGTGCTTTGGGGTTAGATAATTTGAAGATTTATTTGTAAGTACACATTACATTTTCATAAAACTTCTGGAATGCTTATTGGTTCACAATACTTGGAAAATCAGGGATGGAAAGATGGAATTGTGAGACTGGGATAGCATTAGCTTCAAAGATTACATTGTTTATTGGTGCAGAGGTGGATAGTAACAAAAATGTCTGACATCAAACAAATGAGCAGTGGACAAATCTAAGTAGGAAAGAATTCTGAAGTTCAAAGACACATTTAAAGAATATGTGAAAAAAATGATGAAAGAGAACTAGGTTATAGAAGAAAATGATTGTATTTTAGATTTTGAATACAGATAGTTTCAATTTACAACCATTCATTTAATGACCATTTGAAGTTATGATGATTTGCTGTTAGTCCTTGCATTTATATTTGTTGTAGTGTTCCTGTGGTTAAGTGACCAAAATTTGGGTGCTTGGCATCAGACATGTATTTACGAAGGTTGCAGCATCATGGAGTCATGTGATCTCTATTTGCAACTTTTCCAGACAGCCTCCAACAAACAAAGTCAATGGAGAAAGCTGGATTCAATTAATGGCCATGTGATTGTAAAATTGGGCATAACAACAGCATCACTTAGTGATGGTCCCACTTGTGTTCGTAAATTGAGGACTACCTGTACTCATTGCAGAAGTGAAGAGATTGAACAAAAGCTCAGCTTGAGAACAACTGACTTCCTTTTCCTGGTTAGTAACCTGAAACTCAGAATCACACTTCCCTGAAACTTTTTAATAGATGCTTTAAGCAATTCAGGATGACATAAAAGGATTAGAATTGTTTGTTCAGTGATCTAAGCCATTATATCTTACTTTTATCTTGTATGATTCTCAAGCCAGAATTAAACACCTTTCCATTTTAATAATCCCATCCTTTTCATTCAAATGTGACCACTAGTAATTCATTTGGTTTTTTTAACTAACTTTACGTGTCTTCCCAGAATGAAAAGTACAAACTGTCAAGCAGAAACTCTCAGTGCTGAGTTTGATATAAACTGCATTCTTTTTTGTTCATCACAGCAACAACAATCCTTGAAAAGTATGATCATTTTCTCTTCCTAAAAAGCAGCCTGATTATATTCTATCAGCTCTGCTTTACCAAATGTTCTCCTATTTGAGTCTGAAAGTAATTTCAAAGAGTTCACTTATTATTCCTGGATGGAAGGTATTAGTTTCCCCCTATGGTCTCTTCTAACCTAATAGCAAATATGAAAGAATTGAATTGAATTGAATTGAATTCAGTGGTGAGATTCAGCCATTTCGCATCACTTCAGCAGAACTGGTAGCTAATTTTTTGTTGCCCAGGCCCAGAATGGACTTGAAGCGGCATCCACACAGAGAACCGGTTGTTCACATATATATATATTGGGTTAGGGTTAGGGTTAGGGTTAGGGTTTTTTTTTAAATAACATTCTCAATATTTAGCAAACAGTATAATGTCTGGGTTCATGTATTTAAAAAAAATGAGTAGTACTTAATTATCATAAACAATATGTTAATTAATCGCTCGATGGTCTTCTTCTTGCTAATATATATTCAAAGTTACATATCACATTCCTTTCTCTCTAACACGTTTTTCTAGCCATTGATAAAAAATATCCCGTGTTCTAAAATATACTGAGTCTTCTTTCTCTTTTATCTTTAAAATCAATCTATCAATTTCTGCATACTCTAAAATTTTCTTAATTCTTCTTCAGTTGGTAAATTTTCATTTTTCCAATGTTGGGCAAATGCAATTCTTGTTGCAGTTAGTACATGTAGAATTAAATATATATAGTCTTTCTCATAATTTGCTCCTATTATTCCTAACAAAAATAATTCTGGCTTAAAGTCTATTTGTTTTTTAGTCATTTTGTCCAACCATAAATGTATTTTTAACCAAAATCTTTTTGCTTTAGGGCACGTCCACCAGATATGGTAATAAGTATCTGGTCTTTGTTTACATTTCCAACACTTGTTTGGAGTATTTTTAAACATTTTTGCTAATCTCATTGGTGTCATATGCCATCTATAAAACATTTTATATAAGTTTTCTTTATATGCCACTGCTTTTGTTAATTTAGCATTTCTTTCCCATAACTTTTGCCAGTTTTCTAATTCTATATTATATCCAAAGTTCTTTGCCCATATCATTGTTGTTTCTTTTACTTGTTCTTCCTCATCTTTAAGCTTAACAGATATTTACAGAGTTTCTTAATCCACTTTTCATCTGTTTTTAACAGTATCTGGTCAAATTCTGTCTGTTCTTTATAAAATCCCATTGTTTTAACATCTTTTTCACAACTTGTTTGGATTTGCAAATATGGCCACCATGATAGATCAATACCTTGTTCTTGGTTTTCCCCCCATATATTTTATTGATTTTTTAAAACATAAATCACTTAATAGTTGGTAAACAGTGTGTTTACTGGGTTTACATTTGTAAAGAAAAATCATTAACAATCGGTTTCTATAATCCATAATCCACATAGTACATTTAGTTGATTTCCTCTTTTCCCCAAAATGTCTTCTTTCAAACCTTGAAATAATACAGTTCTTATTATTTTGATAAATAACAGTTACATATATGATTTTTCCCCAATATTCCTAGAAATAATGATCACATCAATATAATATTTCTTTTCGATCTAATCATTCTGGTTGCCTCATCTTATATCCTGTTACAGTCCTTATTTAGATTTGTTTCTCCCATAAAGTTCAAAGTATTCTTGCTGGTTAACATTTTCTCAACAGTTAATTACATTTAAAGATTTAAATCCATTTTTCCCATATAAACCACCTCAACACTTTTACATTTCTTAAAGAATAGGTAAAAACAGTAAAGAAAAGGAAAAGAGAGCAAGAGTAAAGAAACATAAAAAGTAAAATACTACTTAAAATATATATTCTTCCTAAGCTAAAATTCCCAAAATTTCTTATTCTTTTTAACCATGATTAAAAATATATTTAATCTTTAAATATTCCAGTTAATGTGTCTAGTCATCTAATCCTTTAACTCTTATTCAAAACATTTTTTCTTTTTTATACATTATAATTTTGCTAAATTCAGACACATTTAATTATCTAAAACATTTCCTTCATCTAGGCCATTTCAGCAGTATTATATTACTTATATCCAGGGCTTTTTTTCTCATAGAACGCTCAGAACGGAGTTCCGGCACCTTTTTTGGATGGAACCTTATAGGGTAGGCAAAGTGGGTTGTATGACATGTGTGAGTTCCGGCACCTTTTTGTTTTACAAAAAAAGCACTGCTTATATCAAGAAATAAAATAAAAAGGGGGGGAAAGCATACAGTATTATTTAAGGAATTCATCTCTCTTAGAATGACATATGTATTCAGAATCTTTTCTATTTCTTTAACCATATTCAAACAAATGTTTCTTTTTTAAAATATTCTCTCTGATAGATCCCATCATCTATTTTCTTAATTTTCACTTTGATCTTTTTCCTTTGGCCAGTATCTTTCTTGATCAACGTGTTTTGCTGAATCAAAAAGTTTTTCCATATATTCATGACTGTTGCTGTATGTATAAGAAGTAAATCGAATAAAGTGTCTTTATGTGACGCTTTTGCCTTTCCATGTTTCTTGAAAATGTTTTTCTCTTTCTCCTTCTTTACTTCTCTTATCACTTCCTTTCTCTCTGATGTTTTCAACATCTCTACATTCCATTTTATCCAATCTGTTTTTTTGTCCTCAGATTTATTTTGTAGTCTTAAGGGATGAGTTGTTTTTTCCATTTCTTGTAAATTTTTCCCAACTAGGATTAAATCATGTTTTCTTGCTTTGTTAAGTTCCATCTTTGAGTCTCTATTTTCAATTTTATGTCCACTTATTTGTTTTGTCTGCTCCTTCTCTGTTGTTGTTTCCTGGAAGTTTTGTTGTTGTAAAGTTAACTTAGAGATAGATTGATTTGTATTTTCAAAGTTATTTTGGATTTCTTTGTGATTTGAACTCAGTGTTATTTGAATTAATTGCAGTATACTATATATCTCCTCCTGAGAGGTATTTATATTTTCTTGGTGTGTTCTGTCTACATGTCTCTGATCCATGATGGCCAAAAGTTGGAGTTTTCCTTCTTATCTACAAATAGCTTTAGAGTCCCAGTTAAATAGATATTTGTAATCCAAAGAGTTCAAAAAAGATTTTTTTTCCTAAAGTTTATAATTCTCTCTTTGTCTGCAGTCCAGATTGTTGTCTTTTTTTTTTGTCACAGCTGTTCTTTATTATTAAGGCTTTGAAGGTCACAAACACAGATTAGTTTTTCCCAGGTTTTGGCAAGTTCTCTATGGAAATCATAGCTGTCATAATCTTCATCCACCACTAGGTGTCAGCATCTATTTAGTTTTCAATATGAACAATGGTCTTTAAATGAGAGTCTTAACCATTCAACAATCTTAAACTTGTCCAAAGTTAAATTTTAGCTTTCAAGTTTATAAATTTATTTCACTACCATATATTTTGATCCTCCATTGAAATTTTAATTCACTGCTTCCATTAGTATAAGAATGGGGTGGAAGTCCCGCTCCTTCACTTTCGGAGGGGATCTTTTTGGGGATCTTTTCCAGGAAATTAAGTGTAGAATAGAAAAGGGAAAATCAATTCCTCATCCAGTTTCAAGTATGCTGTTTACTGTAGTGCTGGTTAGTTCTTTTGGACTCCAATTGCAAGTAGCTTGGGCTGATTGATGAAATACAGCCTTTCTCCTGTCGGGTTAGAAGGCTTTCCCCAAGACGAACGGAACGACCGCCGTCATTCCAGAGTCGCCAGGGCACCCTTCTTTCTTCACCGCCTCTCCGGGGCGGCTTGGACCCATTAGGGTCTCCAGGCAGGACGAAAGTTAGCTGCGGGGGTGCGGCGGTCTGCAAGCCCGTGACCAGTTGCTACTGCACAGGACCGGAAGTCTCCAATACCTTGTTCTTGTAAATCTTGTCTGTCTTTCAGTTTTCCTTCATTGTACAAGATATCTTTATAGGTCACAGCTTTGTTGTAATTAATTAAATTTGGGTAAACAAAAGCTTCCATTGTTGAAAGCCATCCAGGTATCTTGATATAAATTTTCGCTTTTATTTTTTTCTATTCTAAAAGAAGTGCATTTTTTATAAAGTGGTTTTGAAAGTATCTATGTATTTTATTCTTCCCATACCACAGAAATGCATGCCAACCAAGTTGTAGGTCATGCCCCTCTAGGTATAATAGTCTTTTGTCTCTAAGCATTATCCATTCTTTAAGCCATGTTAAAATAGTTGCTTGGTAGTATAACATCCAGTCCGGCAGTCCAAATCCTCCACTTTTTTTCGCTTCTTATAGCATTTTCAGTCTAATTCTAGCTTTTTTTCCTTGTCAGATAAATTTCAGTATTGTTGTATTCAGTTCATCAAAAAAGGCTTTCCCCAGTCTTATAGGAATCGTTTGAAATAGAAAGAGTATTTTTGGTAAGATATTCAGTTGTAAGTTTTTCCACTTTTCCAGATCCAATTTTATTTGTTTTAGCAATCTTACATAGTTATCTTCTTTTATTGTTACACATCTTGCTGTTTGATAAATTCTCAAGTATTTAACTTTTTTAACTATTTGAAGATTTGCTTTTTTTTGCTAGTTGGTTTTTTGATTTTCTATTAGATTTTAGTTAGCACTTTAGTCTTTTTCTCTGTTTATTTTCAGCCCTGCCACTTCTCCAAATTTTTCTATTTTCTCCATAAGTTTAGTGCTTGTTTCAAGCGGATCTTCTAATATAAAACCAAGTCATCTGCAAATGCTTGTAGTTTATATTTTTCATCTTTTATCTCCAGTCCTTTAATTTCTATATCTTGTCTGATGTTTCTATTCAATACTTCCAGTGTTAGTATAAATAATAATGGAGTTAGTGGGCATCCCTGTCTTGTGCCTTTTTTTAATGTTAAAGTTTTCTGTAAAATCTCCATTTACAATTATTTTAGCTGTTTTAATTACATTTATAAAGTTTTCTCCAAAATCCATTTCCGCTAGTTACTGAAACATAAACTGCCAGTTTACATTGTCAAATGCTTTCTGTGCATCAAGAAATATTAAAGCCATCTGTTTCCCTGGATGAATTTCATTTCTAACATGTCAAGAATCATTCTTAAATTATTTTTTATCTGTCTTTTTGGTAGAAAACCATTTTGGTCTGTATGTATAAATTCAGTCAAAAATTTCTTTACTCTTTCTGCTATTATTGAGGTGAAAATTTTATAATCTACATTTAATAATGATATTGGTCTATAGTTTTTTATTTGCATTAGATCAGAGTCTTCTTTGGGTATTAAGGTAATATTGGCTTCAGTCCATGTATTTGGTATTTTAGCCTCCAAAAGTATTTCATTACACAGTTCTTTACACAGGACTTAGTATATCTTGTAATGATTTATAAAGCTCTGCAGGTAATCCATCTGGATCCGTAGTCTTATCATTTATTTTTTTTGCCTTTTTATAGCCTCTATAATCTCCATCACTGATATTTTTCCATTTAGTATATTTTGAATATTCTCTGAAATTTTTGGTAAGTCTGCTTTTTTTAAATACTGCTGTATTTTTTCTTTTGGAATTTCCTCTGCGTTGTAAAGTATCTCATAATAGTCTTTGATATTTTTTTTAATTGTATCATTTTGAAACTGTAATTCACCTTTTGAATCTTGCAGCTTATTTATCAGTTTTTTCTCTTTTTCTTTTTTCAGTCTATGTGATAACCATAGAGCTATACCTCTTTTCTTTTGAAGTGCTAATGCAAAGTGAAGTTTACCAATTTTCGGTTGTTCTAACAATTTATAGTGTTGCCTCTTAATATAGAAGAGGGAGTGAAGCTATTTTCCAAGGCGCCTGAAGGCAGGACAAGAAGCAACGGATTGAAACTAATCAAGGAGAAAAGCAACCTAGAACTAAGGAGAAACTTCCTGACAGTTAGAACAATTAACCAGTGGAACAACCTGCCTCCAGAAGCGGTGAATGCTCCAACACTGGAAGTTTTTAAGAAGAGACTGGACAGCCATTTGTCTGAAATGGTATAGGGTTTCCTGCCTGAGCAGGGGGTTGGACTAGATGACCTCCAAGGTCCCTTCCAACTTTATATTATTATTATTATTATTATTATTATTATTATTTATTATTATTATTATTATTATTATTATTATTATTATTATTATTATTATTATTATTATTATTATTATTATTATTATTATTATTATTATATGTGTTTCTTGGAGGCAAATTATATCCATTTTTAATTTTTGTAGTCGTGTAAAGAATTTTTTCCTTTTTGAGGGAGAATTTAGTCCATTTATATTCATTGACAAAATCCCACTTTCCTTCTCCATCTCTTTCAATTATATCTAGGTCTTAATCTTCTAGTCGATCATATCTGTCTCTGATCTCTTGGTCTTGCTCCTTCTTCTTTGTATGTGTTTTTAACTTCTTCCTCCTCTCTTGGTTTGACTGTTCCTTCTACTGCCATTTCTTCCTATTTCTTTGTTTCTCTCTTTGTACCAGATTCAAAATCACCTCCTTTGAGAAATGCTCTATGGTTGTCGTAGAATTCCATTGCTTTAGGTGGTGTATCCAATCTATATCTTTTTGTATCCCAATAGATTAAAATCCCTTCTGGAATCAGCCATCTGAAATTCACTCCTTTTTCAATTAATTTTCTAGTTAGAAAGTGGTATTCTCTTCAGGATTCTCTTATTCTCCTAGGGCCGTGGTGGTGAACTTATGGCATGCGTGCCACAGGAGGCACGCAGAGCCCTCTCTCTGGGCATGTATGCCATCACCCCAGTCCTAGGCCTTCAGTCCCATCCTGAGCAACCTGCATCAAAATCTCCCCGGGCGACTTCCGGATTTGGTGGCAGCGCCCGCAGACGTGCAGAGAACTCGTTCTCTTGGCCGTCCAGTTTCCCCCCGCCGGTAGACCCTGGACAGGGTCGAAAGTCGCCCTGTAGGGGCGACCACCGTAGAGGAGGGCACTCGTTGATCGCGGAGGGAGCGGCGGCTCCCTCTGCGGTCCGAGAAAATCACCTTTGGGCCAACGGGGAAAAGATCGGCCAGTAACATGGCCGATCACTCAGCTGCTCCAGCCAAAAGTCACAGCAACATCTAAGCAAAAAGAACCACCGTGGAAGATCCGGGTGAGAACTTTCCTTCCCTCTTGTTACTTTACCTATTTCCCTGCTAACAGCTTTAAGAATTATTTCCCTACTTTGAGAAAGCAGCGTTTGATCACCGGGGAAACGGGGCTTGGAAAAATATTTATTGTCTTTTTATTATTTCACTTTGCTTATATAAGCAGTTGGAATTCGGGCATCCCGGAAAAAAAACTCCTTACTGTGACTCTCTCTTTCGGCTTGTTTATTTCCAGTTTAGGTGAAAATCCTAAGGGAGGGGGTGGAATGTTTTTTTTCCTCCCCCCCTCCTGAATAGTATTGCCTAAAAAACTTTCTCTCCTCTGGGCGGATTTACGTAGACTGTTTTGGATACAATGTAATCTGGGACTTGGCAGGAAGCCCAGAAACCATGACTGATACATTGTAACTCTCTCTAGTTGAACTCCCACTTTCTGATTCTGGCGTGATGCCCAGACTGGATTACAACATAACAACTGACTGCTACTTGGGATTTTTGTTGTTTTCTTTATTTCTGTGCTGGACTTGACTATTGGCGTTTTGCTATCTTTGATTGGAAATATATCTCTGTTTGGACTCTATATTTTATAATGCTGCAATTTATTCTTTAAGCTGAACTTTTTTTAAAAAAGAGGATGGAATCCTACTCACAGATTAATTATGGACTTATATTAGAAAAATTTTTGGAAATGAGAATGGAATATAAAGAACATATCAGAATGCTTAGCAAAAAGGAGGACTTAGAATTAAAAATTGAAACTCAACCTTTGATTGACTATGATATACAATCAGATTTACAACTTAATGAAATGGATGAAATACATTTACAATCTATTGAATCTATTGAATCTATTGAAGAGGAAGAGGACACATCCCACATGATGGACATCTTTGATGATCAAAGGCAGAACTCAACTAAAACATTTACAACTTTAAAAGCAACAGGATTGGACTTCCAAATACGAGGCACCAAAAATGTTGACAACATGGCAGTACAGACAACACTAGACAAAAGAGAAAAAGAACATGATTGGACTCAATGGTGGGAAAAGGCCTTTAGCCAGTCACTAAGATGGGAAGACTTAGAGGCCCTGCTGTGGAAACCTACTTGGCATAAAAAGAAAGCTAGAATTAGATTTAAAAATGAGAGTTAAAATCTTATCTGATGGGTAAAAAGGGCTTTTGGACATTGAATGAGCTAATACTTTTGAGATTTTTAAGGCTACTTTGGTTTTGGTTTGGAATGACAATAGGAAAAACTGGAAAATCTAAAATTAAAGGAGTCAGATCGAGATTGAGACTGGTGAAGTATTATTGATACCTTTACCTACAAGAATTGAATGGTAATTAGTGAGGTATTAAATGGACTAAATTGAAACAATTGAGGAATTTATAAAAATATTGGATAGAATATATGAAATAGAATATAGTTGAGAAATATTAAGATATAATAGTTATATTATTAGTTTATGATAGAAATAATTATTGTCCTATTATTATTATTATTATAACATTATTACATTATTTTGTCTTATGTAATGGTTTTAAAATATATATAAAATAGAATAGAGATATAATTTGATTGAGAAATATAAATTGAAATTGGAATAATAGAGATATTTTAGGAATGCTCGAATTGTATACTATATGTTTATGCAAGACTAAATTGAAATAGATTATTTGAAAGTTGGTTAAGCCTGAAAATGGGTGAAAATATCTTTGATAAATTTTTGTTTTTTGTTTTTGTGTGTTCTTTTTTTCTTTCTTCTTTTCTTTTCTTTTTTTCTTTTTTTTTATTGATAAAATAGAGAGGGAACTTTTAAAGAAGCAGTTTAAATTGTATATGTATGACTGTATTTTTTGTTGTGTTCTATGGAGTGCCCTATCTCCACGATGTGTTATAAGCACTTGGCTGTAAAACAAACAAAAACTAATAAAACTTGTTATGTAAAAAAATAATAATAAAAAAAAATCTCCCCGGGCAAGTGGCTTTTTAAGCTGGGTTTTATAAAACCTTTTCGCTTTAGGCCTCCACCATGTGCAAAAAAAAAAAGTTCAATCAATCAATTTCAACTTCTCGCAGGAAAAAAAAGATCTCACAAAGTAGGAATTGATTGATTGAACTTTATTTTTAGTCCCACACAGCGGTGGAGGAAGTGATAGGTCAGAGCTGGAAAGAAGGTGCTGCATGGGGGTGGGGTGGGATGGCAGGAGCAGGGCACTCTGTGCAAGGAGGGTGGGACAGCAGGAGCAGGGCGCTCTGTGCGAGGGGTGGGGTGGGGCCTGTGCATGGGGTGGAGAAGCAACACGGTGGCGCTAGCATGGTGGTAGACCAGTTGCTTCTCTCCCCCTGCCAGACACCTGCTGAAGCTGCACAGGGTAAGGTTGCTGCGCCCATCCCTGCCCAGATGCCGTCGCCTGCCCCAAGGATTTTTTTACTAACATGCATTTCAGCTGCATTCCATTTCTCTGTTCGCTTCTCAGCCTTCGCTGCTTGTTTGTGGGACTATCGGTTTTTAAAAAAAGGTTCCATCAGACTTTCTAACTTCTCACAAGATCTCAAGAAATAATGGAACTTTTTTTTTTTTACCGATAGTCCCACAAACACCCAGCACCCGACGATAAATAAATGGGGTTTGGGTTGCAGTTTGGGCACTTGGTCTCTAAAAGGTTTGCCATCACTGTCCTAGGGATTTGTTTGAGGACTACAATTTCTTTTTCTTTGTATTTCAAAGGTTCATCTCTTACTCTTCTCAGAATCTTGTCTCTTATAGATCTTTTGAGAAATCTAATATGTACTTCCCTGGGGACTTTATTTCTTCTGGCATAGTTTGAGTTGACTCGATAGATCTGATCTAATTCTCCTTCCATTTCCTATTTCCCAATTCCTAATGCATCTGCCAATAATTCTGTTATCAGGTCTAGAAGATCCTCTTCCTTATCTTTCATTATATTTTGAAATCTTAAAAAATATGAGGCTTTTTCCATCTCCATAACAGCTATCGAGTCTTCTAGTTCTCCATTTATTTGCATCAATTTCTGGTTTTCATCTTTTAAGACTTCTAATTTCTGGTCAACCTCAGTTGATTTAACTTCTATTTTTTGGATTCTTTGTTGGTTATCTGTAACCATCTGTTTAAAATTTTCAAATTGAGAGTCCATATTATTAATTTTTTGATTCATTTTATCAAGATCACTTTTCATCTTCTCATGGTTTCTCATTGTAGCTGCCATCTGAGTAGCGATTGCCTCTTGAATTGCTTGTAACATCGCTTGAGTTTCCTTTTGGAAGTTATTAGCCTTTTCTTGTTTGAGCATTGTATCGATTGATCTCTGATAAACTGGACTTGCAGAAGAAGAAGAGGAAGCAGAGGTTCCTTTTTTCCAACTTTAGATAGATCAGGGATGCTCATCTTTATCTTTTAATCATACTTTATAATCCACCAAGTAAATCAGAATTTGTAATCCTAACAAATAGGAGAGATAAATAAAAAAAATGATAAGTAATAAAAAATAACAAAAGGGAAAAAAGAAAAATATACACCAAAATTTGTAATCCAAAGTGTTCTGTTAGTAGAAATTTCTTGTTATTCACTCTATCAAAACAGCTTGTAAAAATTCCAGATCAAGCTGTATTTGTAATCCAGGGAAGTCAGATGATTTCAAAAACAATTTTTATTTATAATTGTAATCCATCCTGTAGAAAAGGGCAATCCAAAAAGAGTCTTCTCTTTTCCAGCCACAATCTTAAGGACTATAGATTCCAGGGATACCAAAAAGTTTAAACTATAAGCTGTGTCTGGGCATCTAGCCAGGTTTTACAGCTCCAGTCAAAACAACTTAGTAAGATAAAAAAAAAAAGCAAGGTTAAATGTAGTTCTCAGTTTTGCCACTAGATGTCATTAGATGTCCATTCCCACCAAACTTAAAAAAGTTAAAAAGCTTAAATCTGATAATTTCCAAACAAGGAATAAAAAAAAAATTATAAATGCAAAAGTTTCTCAAATTATCCTTCTTTTATCCCTCAATTATCTTCACAATATTGTTATAAGTCAGTTTTAATTTCCCCAAAGCTTAAACCACCGCTTATAGTTCAGGAGGGAGGGATAGAAAAAAAATCCCCCCTCCCTAAAGCTTGGGGAATTCTTGCTTTTGGGTGCTTTTTTCCAGAACTGGTATTTTCACTTGTAGAGAGGTAAGGAAAGTAGTCTCACCCGGATCAGCTGTTTTGCTTTCCTCTTGTTAGTATTTGTTGTATCTGACAATCAGCTGCTTCTGGCTGACTGCATGTGTGCAGTCAGCCTTTCTTCCTGCCGGTCCCGAGGGCTACTTTGGATCAAGCGGGTCAGCTACCGCTGGCCCACTATCTACAAAATTTCACCCTTTGGCCAGTCGCCTCTGCGGGGCGACTTTCGGTCCTATTGGACCCCCCAGCTGGTAGAAATCGGGTTTGGGAAACGGAGCTTCATTCCCCTGCACCCGTGTTGCTGCAATGTCCTGTTGTTCACATATTTGAATCCCACCACTGATCGAACCAAACCGAACAGAACAGAACAGGACAGAACAGAAGAGTTGGAAGGGACCTTGGAGGTCTTCTAGTCCGATCCCCTGCTTGAGCAGGAGACCCTATACCATTTCAGACAAATTGTTATCCAGTCAGCCTCCAGCGATGGAGCACCCATAAATTCTGAAGGGAAGCCATTCCACTGGTTGATTGTTCTCACTGCTAAGAAATTGGTCCTTAGTTCCAGGTTGCTTCTCTCCTTGGTTAGTTTTCATCCGTTGTTTCTTGTCTTGCCTTCTGATGCTTTGGAAAATAATATGACCCCCTCTTCTTTGTGGCAAAGAAGTCCTTCTTTTCACTTAAAAATGCACATTTAATAACATTTTTGATATGCATTTTGATCATATTTTCCACTGTCAGCCATAGTATCATTCATTGCATAAGAATTTTTGATTTGTTTTTTAAAATGAGCATGCTTTTATTCGAGCAACTGGAAATACAGGGTAGCAAGCTTTCTTATAATCTGTAGCCTATTATCAAGGGATAGATTCAATATATTCCTTTTAGTTTATAGAATGAAAAAAATCAAATTTAAAATGGCATGGTAATGCCATGATGATGGCAAAATGATCAATAGGTTTCATTATTCTTTGTGAATGTTTCTAATTTTATTTATAACCACAAAATAGTGGAGCTTTTTTGCAGCCTTGGGGAATGTTAGCAGTTAGCAGTGACAGCATGAGGATAAATGATTTGTATCAGTAATATGTATTCAAATCCTAACTTAGCCATTACATCAACATGGCTCTCCTTTCAATGAAATACAGCAGTTTATTTAATTCCAGAGAAACAAATGGCAATGATCAGATCAATCTCTACTTTTGGTGGGAGTAAAATGTCTACTTCAGTATGATCACCTATGGTATGCTGGTATTACTTCCATATTGGAACTGAATGAGTGAGGCTGCTGCTCCAAATAGCCTCCCTTACTGACCAATTTTGATGAAGGAAGAAAGATCTCAGCATTGAAATGGAAAGCAGAATAAGATGGTAGCTTGCCTCATCCTCCAAGACACTGTTTACTCAAAACTAAAACAATCTTGCTGATTTTTTTTTATCTTATTAAACAGGCTCAGAAAGTTGTTTATTTTTTTTTTTTTTAAATTAAACTTCTTCCCAAGTGAGGTGGGTGGGGCTAAAACATAATGCATTTTCAAAGAATTTCCTCTGTCGGGCTATTCTAGATATTTCCTCTCTTCTTTTATCCAAAGTGAAAGGAATGGTCAGAGGTACTTGGCACACAGATATTATTATGGTAAGACCAGGCTAGGCATTTCTTAGAAGCACTGGAAAAAACAGTAAAATCTGTTTGACCAGAGGAAAGGGGGGGGGGCAGGAAAAAGGACTGTCTTTAATTATGGCTTTTATTTACTTCTAACAAAAAGTTCCAATTGTCTCCAGCAGTCACCCAAACTTAGTTTTTCCTCAGACTCCATCTGATAAAATGATACCATCTTCCCCTCAGACTCCCTAATTAGTAGCATAAAATATTTTTTAAAAAAGAAGATACTAAGTTTGCATACTTCCTTTTCTAATCGCTTTTGGAAATTGCGTGTTAACTGTTTTTCAGTTAGGAACATTTGGATCAACAGCACTAAAATGCTTTTGAATTGTCTTTTAAAAAATGATAGGATGAGACTTTGAAGGTTGGACACTACTAGAGGGAACAGAAGGAACTAAAGATTATAATTAAAGAAGACACCATGTAAATTTGACTTACTAGTACAGAATCCTTGAAAACAGATATAAAAGTTTGGTTTAGTGATTAAGAAAAACCAGGCTAGCAAGCAAGAAACCATGAGTTAAAAGTCCCATCTTAGTCATGAAAGCCAGCTTACTTTAGGCCAGTCACTCTCAACTCACTTCACCTCATCGGGTTGTTGTTGTGGAGAAAATAGGGGGGAGAAGGTGTGTTGGATATGTTTTCTGCCTTGAATAATTTATAAAGTAATAAAGGCAGAATATAAATAAATAAATTAATATAAATAAATAGATAGATAAATAAATAAATAATAAACAAACAAACAAACAAAATATTTTATCTTGAATATTGAAGGATATTTTTCAACAATGGACACAAAGTTAACTTTATGAGTATCTGCCCCTATGGATAGATTTTGTTTAAAGATATTATGGGAGAGGTTTTATCAGATAAAACTGAGACTGATCTGAAAGTAAATTTAAATTAACAGATTACAAGAACGATATGAAAAAACAATGCTAGATTGGACATACAAGTGAAACTGTCTGATGTCTAAATAAATAAAAGCCATATACAACTAACAAACCAAAAGAGTGACATGGATAACTTTCCTATGTTTGATTTACAAAACATAATTGTTAAAGCTTTGAAGATTTTGTGGGAAAGGACAAATAAAAATAAGAATTAGATCAAGTTCTAGGACATTATTAGAATGGACTAAGACCAAGATTGTTAAAAGTAAAAGGAAGAAATATAAATCTGGTTTATCTGATCAAAGTTAAAATAGATACATAATTATCTCTGGTATTTATTAATGAACTTTTGCTGAATGATGAGGCTTTAGAGATTTGTTTATAGATAAGAGATGTGATATGGGAAAAATAGATCAGTTATTATATTTTAAAAGAAAGTGATGTTACTAAAATTGTTTATACTTTTGATGAAGTCATTTCTGTATATATCTCTTTTTTATTATATTCTTTTCTTTTTTCTTTTTTTTCAGAACTTTCTATTTTTTCTTTTTCTTTTTTTAGTTTCTATTGGTTTTTATTTTTATCTAATTTTGTATTTTTCATTGAACATCAATAGTTATAAAAATTACTATTGTAATTTCAATAGTATTTCAAAAATAATAACAATTACTATTCCTAAAATAAAATTACTAAAAATTTTACTAAAAAATAAAAACCCATAAAAATACAAAAATAATATTTTAAAAGGGAAGATTGCAATTATGCCTTAGGAATAAGATTCTCGCTATAGAATCTTTGAAAAAGCTTGCCATTTGGATTTACATTCTGACTTATACATTGTTGCTTTCTTTTATTGAGATTTATATTGATTTTATATTATTTATAAATCTTAAGTAGTTTCTCAAAAAAACTCTGAAAACTCTATGATGTTCAGACCACCATTCCCTATATTTTGTGTGTATATCCAGTTTATTGGGGAAAGTAATAATATATTACAGCATTTTAGAAATGAGACACAAATTGTTGGTATTAAAACAGCAAAAGGCTTTGCTTACTGCCAACTATAATTCTTATATACTGAATATCTTCCTATATAAGTGAATAACTGTCTGTTGGTTTGAGCTACATTATGCTCGATGGAAATTCTGGGATCAATAGTCCGAATACATTTGGAGATAATTCTGAATAGCACTGGTCAGTGTTACATGACTGAATTTTAATTTTTCCTGGACTATAAGTCTGAGATGAATGTAAAGCCTTCTGAAAGGGAGCAGAGCACAGTTTGGAAAAGTGTGGCATAGACAAAAAGATGGTAGCATTCTAGGATCTGGTCTACATTTTGCAGATTACCTCTGTTGGAGATTAAAGATATGGGCATAACAGCCATCTGCAAGACTGTCTGATAGTCAATATTTTTGTGTTCTTTCTTCATTTTAGATGGTAATAGTTGAAGCATTTGAAACACAGATGGGTAAACACACACTAAATTAAAAGTATGTCTGCAAACATATATACTATAGGCTTAGAGAAGCTTTAGGTGACACAGTTCAGTAGATGGAATAAAATCCAATTACAAGGCCTCAAACTATGGCTATACTTTGAGTCTTATCAAAGTAAGCATGCAAAAGTAGGCAAAAAAGGTAGGTTTGGCTAGATGGCTGGAAAGAATCTTGCTAAAGAAATCATCTGAAAATAAAAGGAAAAATATTATGAAGTGATGTTTTTCAATAAGTTTTCTATCAATTCCTAAGAACTCACAGAAAGAGTGTTCACAACAGCCTTGTAACAATATATATTATGTAATGCTTCTTCTTCATCAAAATGTCATAGATGTAGTAATACCATGTATTATTAGCCTCACTTTATAAGCAGGATTGGTTACTCTTATTAGCGCATACGCACCGACATTATCATCTTCAGTAGAATCCAAAGACAAATTCTATGACGATCTGGCTGCTACTATCAAGAAAATCCCTGAGAAAGAACCACTGTTTATTCTTGGTGACTTTAATGCCAGAGTTGGAGCTGATTATAGTTCTTGGCCCACTTGTTTAGGTCAGTTTGGCGTCGGGAAGATGAATGAAAATGGCCAATGCCTGTTGGAGTTTTGCTGCTACTACAGTTTTTGTGTTAGCAATACATTCTTTAAAACAAAGCCTCAACACAGAGTCTCTTAGAGACACCCAAGATCGAAGCATTGGCACCAGCTCGACTTGATTCTTACTAGGCGCTCCAACCTTCCCAGTATTACAATCACACACAGCTATCAGGGTGCCGATTGCAATACAGACCACTGCTTGGTGTGCAGCATAAAACTGAAAATAAAGAGATTGCATTACTTGAAGAAGGAAGGAAGACCATGTATCGATACTAGCAAGACCCGCAATCAGGGCAAAGTGGAGGAATTTGCACAAGCACTAAAGGAGATTCTCCCAGGCCCAGCTGAAGCAAATGCATCTGAACATTGGGAATATTTCAAGAACGCTGTTTATAACACCGCCTTGTCAATATTTGGTAAAGAGACCAGAAAGACAGCAGATTGGTTTGAAGCCCATTCAGAGGAACTGATGCCAGCCATCGAGGAAAAAAGGAGAGCTCTAATTGCATATAAAGCCTGTTCCAGCGAGCACAACCTACGTGCGAGCTGCACGTAGCAAAGTCCAACAGACCACCAGGAGATGTGCTAACGATTATTGGCTGCAGCTTTGCTCTCGGATCCAGATAGCAGCTGACACAGGCAACATCAAGGGGATGTATGATGGCATTAAGCAGGCCTTAGGTCCAACACAGAAGAAATCTGCCCCTCTGAAGTCTGCTACAGGCGAGGTTATCCAGGACCGAGCACAGCAGATGGCACGTTGGGTGCAGCACTACTCTGAGTTATATTCCAGAGAAAATGGGGTAACTGAAGAAGCATTAAATAATATTGAGTGCCTGCCTCTTTTGGAGGAGCTTGATAGTGAACCAACTTTAGAAGAACTAAATGTGGCCCTGGACTCCCTTGCCTCCGGCAAGGCACCCAGGAAAGATAACATCCCTGCCAAAATTCTGAAGTGCTGCAAAGAGAGCATTCCCACTGAACTGCACGAGATCTTCTGCCTTTGTTGGAGGGAAGGTGGAGTACCACAGGATATGAAGGACGCAAATATCGTCACACTGTATAAGAACAAAGGCGACAGGGGTGACTGTAACAACTATCGTGGCATTTCTCTTCTTAGTGTTGTAGGGAAGCTGCTTGCCCGTGTCATACTGAAGAGGCTCCAGGTGCTTGCAGAGAGAGTCTATCCAGAATCACAGTGTGGATTCCGAGCCAACAGGTCCACCATTGACATGGTATTCTCCCTTAGACAGTTGCAGGAGAAATGCAGGGAACAAAGACAGCCACTTTTCGTAGCCTTCATAGATCTTACAAAGGCTTTTGACTTGGTTAGTAGGGACGGCTTATATAAAATTCTCCCTAAGATTGGATGTCCACCTCAGCTCCTCAACATCATCAGGTCCTTTCATGAGGATATGAAGGGCACTGTTGTTTTTGATGGCTTAACATCAGATTCCTTTGACATTCGAAGTGGAGTGAAGCAGGGCTGTGTCCTCGCACCAACTTTATTCGGGATCCTTTTTGCTGTCATGCTGATACACGCTTTTGGAATTGCAACAGAGGGTATCTATCTCCGGACCAGATCAGATGGAAAACTCTTTAATCTCTCTAGATTGAGAGCAAAGTCTAAAGTCCAGCTGAAATGCCTACGGGATTTCCTCATCGCTGACGATGCTGCCATTACTGCTCACTCTGCCAAAGATCTTCAACAACTTATGGTCTGTTTTAGCAAGGCCTGCCAAGACTTTGGTCTAACAATCAGCTTGAAAAAAACACAAGTCATGGGTCAGGATGTGGATTCACCTCCCTGTATTACAATCTCTGCACAGGAACTGGAGGTTGTCCATGACTTTGTGTATCTCGGCTCAACTATCTCTGACACTCTCTCTTTAGATACTGAGCTGAATAAACATATTGGTAAAGCGGCCACCACATTTTCCAGACTTACAAAGAGAGTATGGCTTAATAAGAAGTTGACAGAACATACAAAGATCCAGGTCTATAGAACCTGCGTCTTGAGCACACTCTTGTACTGCAGTGAGTCTTGGACCCTTCACGTATGGCAGGAGAGAAAGCTAAACACCTTTCATATGCATTGTCTCCGGTGTATTCTCAGCATCACCTGGCATGACAAAGTCCCAAATAGCGCAGTCCTGGAATGTGCTGGAATTTCTAGCATGTATACACTATTGAAACAGCAACATCTACGCTGGCTTGGGCATGTCGTGAGAATGGCTGATGGTCGGATTCCAAAAGATCTCCTGTACGGAGAACTAGTGCAGGGAAACCACCCCAGATATCTGCAAGAGGGATCTAAAAGCCTTGGGAATGGACATTAACAGCTGGGAATCCTTGACCTCTGATCGTTCAGTCTGGAGGCTAAAGACGCAGCATGGCCTTCTCCAATTCGAAGAGGCAAAGAGGCAGTCCCGGAACCAGCGAAATCTGGGGGCTGGACAGGGGACAGATTGTATCTGCCCTCAGTGTGGAAGGGACTGCCACTCTCGAATTGGCCTTTTTAGCCATACCGGATGCTGCTTTAGGACCTTTTTCCAGAGCACGATACCATAGTCTCTCGAGACTGAAGGATGCCAATGAGTGAATGATAAAAATTAATTGAAATACTATACATTGGGAAGTTAAATGCAATCTTATTTTGTACTTACTGTAAATATTTTGAAATGTTGTTAGACATGATTCACTACAATTTGACCTGGAAGGAAAGATCCAGACAGTGTCAATGCAATTAACAACATTTGAAATAGGTGAGGGTTTTCACTGGCATCAGTATACTGTAGTTGCGGAAGAATAAATGATCTTCCCCTTACAATAAAACTCTGATCTTGCCTTGGCTTTCTTAATTGAGCTATTTGCATTTTAAAAAAATATGGACATTAAATGCAGCAATGCAATTAATGGCACATTTATTCTGAATGAAGAATTAATTGAAATACCAATTGTGTATATTTGGTTCTGTAGCAAAGTACAATAGTGTATGTACTTTGGTTGGTTCTCTATTAATGTCAGGGAAAATATTCTAAAAATGATGGGTTTGCAAGGAATTTGTATCATAATCTTGTATGTGCAAATTTTCTTACACATCTTTCTAATAATGCCTTTCTAATTATGTATATTCTAACTCTTATTTCCGCACTTCTAAATTAATCTTCTTTGGAAAATTAGAAATAGAGGAATTTAGATACTAACATGTTTAGGCTTGTTTATTTACTTCCAGTATAAATTTAGGTTCTTGGAATAGTAGTTCTCAGACCTTTTATGTCCTACCAATTGTTCTGTCAAAGAATCTCATCTTTGATCTCATCCTGTGAGAACTAAAAAGTTATTTTTTTCCAGTAAGAGTATTTACACATTTATACCTCATTAAGAGCATTGTGTTACACTTATTAACTATAGTGTTTCTATGTGACTGAAACTGCAATAAAAACTGCAATTTTCCTGATATAATTCTGCAAAATAAACAGAAGAAGTAATTTAATTAGCAATACAATGGGATAATGAGTCAATTTTTTTAAAAAATAATATTTTATTAGTTTTCTAATTTTACATTTAGGTATTTAAAAAGCAACATGGTGGCTGGGTTAATCAATAGTTCAATAACATACAAAAAACTTTAGTACAAATGTCAAGTTACAACATCAAATATTTCCTCTCTTTTTCCCTTAATATCTACTATCTCGTGTTTAAGCTAATACAGTTCTTATTATATCAACTAAGTAAAAACATCATTATTACATTTATCAATAAATTTTTAGCTTATACATATCTTAATTACTTTTACATTCAAGTTTATAGACAATCAATGTCCTGTTATTGGATTTTTTCCCAATTTTTAGTTTCCCATCAATATTCAAATTTAACATTTGATATTTATAATTTCCAAGCTTTAGGTAACCAAAGTTTCCCTTATCTCAATTCATAATAGAATCTAATATTCAAAATACACATCTATTTGAGTATAGTCTTGTTCTATTTTCTAAAAGTTATCTATTTTCCACCATATTAAATCATCTAATTAATAATATAGTATCCCCTTCAATAAATCAAAACCATTATATATATTGTCTGGGTTAATCAATAAATCAAACATATTCATATTTTTTTTCTTTTGGGTCTAATTTTTAAATATTAAACAAATAGAACCCTTATTTTCAACTAATTTCCAAATATTTTAAATTTAATGACCAAAATTCCCCTTATCTCAACTTCTCCCTTTAACCCTCTAATTAGTAATATGAAATCCCCTCTAATAAATCAAAACCCCAATTTTCTTCAGCCTTATTCTGGCTTTCTTCCTTTGCCAACTAGCCTTCCATGTCAGTGCTTTTAAATCATCAAATAGATCTCCCTCTATTATTATATATATTATTTGAAATAAGAGAGACCATTTAGTTGCCATTTTTTTGGAAGAGCTAGCCCATTTGTGTTCATTAGATCGTCTCCCTATTATTCCAATTCCCCATGATTGTCCTGATATGTTTATCTTCCATTCAATCTGTTCTTCTTTTTCTCCTCAAATTTCTTCTGATTTATATAGAAAGTCTTTTCCATTTTCAATGTTGTCACTCCCTTTTCTGGATTTTCCATTAACTGTATTTGTTGGTCAATTGAGTCCTCTGTCTTAGTATTTGATTGTTCCACTTCTTCTGTTATCTTCTGCATTGTTAGTTCTTTGGTTGTAGTCAAAATTTGGGTTTGTATATCTAAGCTGGCATCTTATTCTTTTATGTTGCATCTTATTTTGTCACAAGCTGAAATAATAATGGTTTCATGTATTGCTTTCAACATGGAAAGGATCACATTCATTACCTCCATATTCTCTTAATAGTGTGTTAAGTTGAAGACTTTAAAATCAGACATTAAAAATAATTTTATAATTAGATATGGAACCTCTATTTCACGTATTATAGGTGGTCTTTATAGTAGAAGTCGTTTGTCAAGTAAGATTTTATAGTCCAAGGTATCTCATCATCTCATGTAATAACCAATGTTCCTCCGATAAAGCAATAGGAAAGCAATTCCCCTCATATAGCTCTGAAAGTCAGTAAAGGCTTACATTCATAGTTCAAGCAGGCCAGTTATGCCGCCCAGAAATTCTCTTTAAGCTGAGTTTCTCACAGGTGGTATCTATCAAGGTCGAAAGAGTTTTATCTGAAGTCTGGGCTTCAAGCCAAGTCTCTTTTTGTTGTTAGTTGCGAAGTCGTGTCTGACCCATCGCGACCCCATGGACAACGTTCCTCCAGGCCTTCTCTCTCCATCTTCTGGAGTCCATTTAAGCTCACGCCTACTGCTTCAGTGACTCCATCCAGCCACCTCATTCTCTGTCGTCCCCTTCTTCTATTGCCCTCAATCTTTCCCAGCATTAGGCTCTTCTCCAGTGAGTCCTTCCTTCTCATTAGGTGGCCAAAGTACTTGAGTTTCAACTTCAGGATCTGGCCTTCTAAAGAGCAGTCAGGGTTGATCTCCTCTAAGACTGACCAGTTTGATCACCTTGCAGACCAAGGGACTCGCAGGAGTCTTCTCCAGCACCATAGTTCAAAGGCCTCAATTCTTTGGCGCTCAGCCTTTCTTATGTTCCAACTTTCACAGCCATACATTGCAACTGGAAAAACCATGGCCTTGACTATACGTACTTTTGTTGGCAGGATGATGTCTCTGCTTTTTAGTATGCTGTCTAAATTTGCCATAGCTTTCCTCCCCAGGAGCAAGCGTCTTTTAATTTCTTGGCTGCAGTCCCCATCTGTGGCGATCTTAGAGCCCAGGAAGATAAAATCTGTCACTACCTCCATTTCTTCCCCATCTATTTGCCAGGAATTGAGAGGGCCGGATGCCATGATTTTGGTTTTCTTAATGTTGAGTTTCAAGCCAACTTTTGCACTCTCCTTCTTCACCCGCATCAAGAGGCTCTTTAGTTCCGAGAGGAATTAAGAGAACACTTTAGAATGCTCAGGAAAAAGGATGTTACAGAATTAGAAATGGAATCTCAAGCTTTGGCTGATCATGACACACAACTGGATTTACAACTTAATGAGATGGAGAATTTATATTTGCAATCTACTGAAGAGGAAGAGGCTACACCTTATATACAAATGATGGAGATTTTGGATGACCAAAGGAAAAATTCTACTAAAACATCTATAATCTTAAAAGCAACAGAAATGGACTTTCAAATACGAGACATTAAAAACGCTGACAATATGAATAAACAACAAATAATCACCATACTGATTAAGACTGATTACATAGTACAGACAAAACTGGAAAAAAGAGAAGAAGACTACGATCAGACACAATTGTGGGAAAATGTGTATAGCCAAATAATAAGATGGGAGGAGCTAAAGGCCCTATTGTGGAAACCTACTTGGCATAAAAAGAAAGCTAGAATTAGGTTTAAAAATGTGTGTTAAAACTTTATCTGACGGGTAAAATGACCTATAGAGACTTTGATTGAGCTAATATTTGTGAGATCTCTAGTCTAAGATTTTAGTCTGAGTGAATATTGATGTAAATTATGGATTTGATTATGGTCTGGAATAGCAATCATGGAAAATTGGAAAAGTTAAAATTAAAGGAGTTTGATTGAGATTGGTGAAATATTACTGATATCTTTATTTACAATGATTGAATGTTCGATTGAGTTATAAAAATATTTGATAGAGTATAGGAAATAAAATATAGTTGAGAAATACTAATATATATATATATATATAATAGTTATATTATATGTCTATTTTAGAAATAATTAAAAATAATTTAGGCTAAAATGTAAAATGGTTTTAAAATAATTAAAGTCACATTCATTTATAAAATATGTATGTGAAATAGAATAGAATAAGAGATAGAATTTAATTCAGAAGTATAAAGTGTATAATTGGAGTAATATGTATATGTTAGAAACAATTTATATTATATGGATACCCGAATTGTATACTATATGTTTATGTAAGGCCAAATTGGAATATGTTAATTGAAGTTAGTTAAGCCTGAAAACAGGTGGAAATATTATTGATAGTTTTTGTTCTTTGTTCTTGTTTTTCTTTTTCTTTTTTCTTTTTTGTTGATTGATAAAATAGAGAGGGATATTTTAAAGAAGTATTTTAAATTGTTCATGTATGATTATATTTTTTACTTTGTTCTATGGAGTGCCCTATCTCCATGATGAGTCCTAAGCACTTGGTTGTAAAACAAAAAAAAATTCAATAAAACTTGTTATATAAAAAAAAAAAGAGGCTCTTTAGTTCCTCTTCACTTTCTGCCATTAGAGTGGTATCATCTGCATATCTTAGGTTGTTGATATTTCTCCCGGCAATCTTAATTCCAACTTTTGATTCATCTAGCCCTGCCTTTC
Source organism: Azemiops feae (assembly GCA_023970755.1). Lineage (NCBI taxonomy): Eukaryota > Metazoa > Chordata > Lepidosauria > Squamata > Viperidae > Azemiops > Azemiops feae. The sequence goes on from JALGBA010002487.1 coordinate 38,856, forward strand.
TCATGATGTGCTCTGCATATAAGTTAAATAGGCAGGGCGACAGAATACAGCCTTGCCGGACTCCTTTCCCAATTTTGAACCAATCAGTGGTTCCGTGTCCAGTTCTCACTGTTGCTTCTTGACCCGCACATAGGTTTCTCAAGAGACAAATAAGATGGTCTGGTATTCCCATCTCTTTAAGAACTTGCCACAATTTGTTGTAATCCACACAATCAAAGGCTTTAGCATAGTCAATGAAGCAGAAGTAGATGTTTTTCTGGAACTCCCTAGCTTTCTCCATGATCCAGCGTATGTTGGCAATTTGATCTCTAGTTCCTCTGCGTCTTCGAAATCCTGCCTGTACTTCTGGAAGTTCTCGATCCACATATTGCTGGAGTCTAGCTTGTAGTATTTTAAGCATAACTTTACTTGCATGTGAAATGAGTGCAATGGTGTGATAGTTTGAACATTCTTTGGCATTGCCTTTCTTTGGAATTGGAATGTAAACTGACCTTTTCCAATCCTGTGGCCACTGTTGAGTTTTCCAAATTTGCTGGCAAATTGAGTGTAGCACTTTTACTGCATCGTCTTTTAAGATTTTGAATAGCTCAGCTGGAATACTGTCACCTCCACTAGTTTTGTTGTTGCTCAGCTTTCCTAAGGCCCATTTCACTTCACATTCTAGGATGTCTGGCTCGAGGTCAGTGACCACCCCATTGTGGTTATCAGGGACGCTAAGCTCGTTCTTGTATAGTTCTCTGTGTAATTTTGCCACCTCTTCTTAATCTCTTCTGCCTCTGTTAGGTCCCTGCCATTTTGGTCCTTTATCATGCCCATCTTTGCACGAAACGTCCCCTTCATACCTCCAATTTTCTTGAAGAGATCTCTGGGTCTCCCTATTCTATTGTTCTCTTCTATTTCTTTGCACTGTTCATTTAAGAAGGCATTCTTATCTCTTCTAGCTATTCTCTGGAATTCTGCATTCAGTTGGGTGTATCTTTCTCTTTCTCCCTTGCCTTTTGCTTCCCTTCTTTCCTCAGCTATTTGCAAAGCTTCCTCAGACAGCCATTTTGCTTTCTTGCATTTCTTTTTCTTTGGGATGGTTTTAGTTACTACCTTTTGTACAATGTTGCGAACCTCCATCCATAGTTCTTCAGGCACTCTGTCTATCAGATCTAATTCCTTAAATCTATTTGTCACCTCTACTGTATATTCATCAGGGATATGATTTAGTTCATACCTGAGTGGCCTAGTGTTTTTTCCTACTTTCTTCAATTTAAGCCTAAATTTTGCAACAAGAAGCTCATGATGTGAGCCACAGTCAGCTCCTGGTCTTGTTTTTACTGACTGTATAGAGCTTCTTCATCTTTGGCTGCAGAGCACATAGTCAATCTGATTTCTGTGTTGACCGTCTGGTGATGTCCATGTGTAGAGACGTCTCTTGGGTTGTTGCTATGACCATCGTATTCTCTTGACAAAATTCTATCAGCCTGTACCCTGCTTCATTTTGTACTCGAAGGCCAAACTTGCCTGTTATTCTGTTTATCTTTTGGCTTCCTACTTTAGCATTCCAATCCCCCATGATGATAAGGACATCATTTTTTGGTGTTGATTCTATAAGGTGCTGTAGGGCTTCATAGAACCGGTCAATTTCATCCTCTTCAGCATCAGTGGTTGGGGCATAGACTTGGACTACTGTGATATTGAATGGTTTGCCTTGGATTCACACTGAGATCATTCTGTCATTTTGGGGATTGTATCCCAGTATTGCTTTTCTTACTCTTTTATTGACTATGAAGGCTACTCCATTTCTTCTGAGGGATTCTTGCCCGCAGTAGTATACCTGATGGTCCTCTGAATTAAATTCACCCATTCCTGTCCATTTTAATTCGCTGATTCCTAAGATGTCGATGTTCAGTCTTGTCATCTCTTGTTTGACCATGTCCAGTTTGCCTTGATTCATGGATCTTACATTCCAGGTTCCTATGGAGAAAAAATCTTTACAGCATCGGACTTTCCTTTCACGACCAGATGCATCCACAGCTGAGCGTCCTTTCGGCTTTGGCCCAGTCGCTTCACTCTTTCTGGTGCTACTAGTACTAGCCCTCTGCTCTTCCCCAGTAGCATATTGGACACCTTCCGACATGAGGGGCTCATCTTCCAGCGCCATATCTTTTTGCCTTTTAGTACTGTCCATGGGATTTTCATGGCAAAGATACTGGAGTGGGTTGCCATTTCCTTCTCCAGTGGATCACATTTTGTCAGAACTCTCTGCTATGACCTGTCTGTCTTGGGTGGCCCTGCATGGCATAGCTCATAGCTTCATTGAGTTATGCAAGCCCCTTCACCACGACAAGGCAGTAATCCATGAAGTAGAAGTCTCTTTTAGGCAGTAACAAGTTGTAATACCAAACTTCACCACAAGATGTCACCGATGCCATTTAAAGTTTTTTAAGTCCAAAATTTTTATAGTCCTTTTTCCAGTTTTATTTCTTTTTTGTAGATAAAAACAAAAGTCTCCAGTAAAAATAAGAAAATGTTTGGTCCCCAAGTTTCAGAAACATATAAATCCAATTAGATTAAAATTGTTCTTTTAGTGCTTTAACTTCCCTGGGTAGTCAGTTGCTGCTATTCTTAGAGGGTGGGGTAGAAATTCCCTTCCCTCTCTCCTCACAGGGGGAGAATATACTTTGGGCAGCTTTTATAGAAAAAGAAAATACTTAAGATCTTAAAGAGAAGATCAGATCTCACCCAATTTCATCGACGTTGCTTTAGAGGTGCTTGATGATAAGTTTGACTTCGGCTGTCTGCAGCTTAGTGATGAGCCACGTTGCTATGGCTGGTCTTTCCTCTGCTGGTTTGGAGGGCTGCCCCTGATCGAGCAGAAGGGCTGCTGCGCTCCCACGATTAGGTGGGGGTCCCCTCCTCGCTCGTTGCCCCTACAGGGCAACTTTTGACCCTTTCCAGGGTCTCCCAGTGGAACGAAACCGAACGCGGAAGACAGAGCTCGCCTTCCAGAATCCGCAGCAGCCGCGATGGCAAACCGGAAGTCTCAAATTTTTTATTAAGAAGAAGACCCTTCACTGCAAGCATTTCAGTCAAGATTGTCCTCAAAATAGAGTGCTCGCTCTATTGTAACTAATATGTAACTAAAACCTCTATGCTTATAGGAGCAAATAATATGGCCAAGTAAGTGAAAATACAATTCCTATATACTCCAATCCTAACAATTACTCAGACTTTTTCAGTAGTCAGCAACACCTCTCCATATACTCACCATTCAGTCTCATATCCTGCCTTGTCTCCAAAATTTGTTCTTTACCTTCAAAGACCAAAGTGAGGCAGTAGAAAAGAACCATTTTTCAAAGCAATTATTGTGGGAAAACTCCATCAGATTATGACTGGGATAAACAAATCATTGGTTTCAATGCACTTAGCTGGAAATTGGTAGCTAGCACTGGTGTGCCATCCTCTCTCATTTCTGTGTACAATTAAGGGAAGAGGAGTCACATCCCATGTTCTTATATGCATCACTGGTGGTAAATTGTATGAGCTGTGGTGGCGCAGTGGTTAGCATGCAGTACTGCAAGCTAACTATGCATTGCCACTGCCAGGAGTTTGATCCTGACCAGCTCAAGGTTGACCCATCCTTCCATCCTTCTGAGGCCAATAAAATTAGGACCCAGATTGTTGGGGGCAATATGTTGACATTGTAAACCACCCTAAGCTTGCTGTAAAGCACTATGGGGTGGTATATCTGTCTAAGTGCTATTGCTATAGCTCTTGCTAAATATATAATTGGTTGAAAATTAACATATTAAAACATAACAAACACAACAAATAATTCTGCCTGAACAGTATGCTCATTAACAGAGGGCAAACTGCCTTTCAGCAAAACCTGCCCATCATTATTCAATCTGTTTATTACAGAACTCCTGATAAAACTCCAAAATACCCCAGGATTTCCTGGAACACTGTTTAAAAACATATATAGAACTCAAACCTCTATGCATATAGGAATGAATAATATGGCCAAGTAAGTTTTTGAGTCAATCAAAAAATAATCCCAAGTCTAACATTCAGTCTTGCATTTTAATTAAAACCATATTGAAAAGAAATATAAGCTTGGGTTTAAATACAATCACAGGAACAAAAACAATAGCCGCTTATTATTGTTGTTAGAAAAGAAACTCTTTTATTCTTCCTTTCCTGAAATGATTCTTTCTCCTTTTGGTGTTCCATTAGGGTGAAGTTGCTTTTAAATGATGGGTTTTACTTAAGCAGCAGGCATGAAACTCTAAACATCTGGTACAATTTCCCTGGTGTGATTTGCAGTGCACCTCCAAGGATTAGACAAACATGTGAAATTCATTCCTGGGTTCTCAAAAGCTCTTTCCATCAGTGATTGAAATTTTTTTGGTGTGTGTGTGTGTGTGTGTGTGTGTGTGAGAGAGAGAGAGAGAGAGAGAGAGAGAGAGAGAGCGCGAGAGAGAGAGAGAGATTGATGATATAGCAGCTGTAATTTATATTGGTGATTGTACAATGGGGACATTCATGTTTCGAATAGCGACTGCTGTTATGTATAAAAGTAAAGTATGAAGACAAATATAGCATGAATTCACATATCATATATTTCTTAGACATTTCAATTGTAGCACAGAAATATAGAGCATGCGTTCAAAGCTTCAATTCCTGGTGTGTTCCTATTATTGGAAGCAGCTGTGAAAAAGACAACAGCTAACTAAGGCTACCCATGGCAATGCAGCCCAAAATTCATGTGTGCTGTGTTCAATGCATGTCTATACTGTGGAGATCACAATACTCTTAGCAGGATTGATTGCCCCTGAATCATTCAGGGTTTTGGGAAATGTATGCAACTGCAAATGTTTGTACCTTCTCCTACAATATTGAAAATTAAGCACCACCACATTATTTCAACTACAGTACCATTACCTGTGTCTTTATATCATTCATGGTTTCACACAACAGATTCTTTCAGGTTCTAAGGGAAGGGAGCTATATTTTTCTATGGAGAGGGCAGTCTGCTGGCATTGCAAAAGTCTGTTAAATAAGACTTTCCCACACTCAGGCTATAAAATGATAAAACATCAGAGACAAATATCTCAGGAGTTATTATTATACAGTCAAAGAAAAAAAAGTTCACAATGAACCTGAGCTCTTAGAAGCAAAATTATCAACGACAATTTCTAGTTATTCAGTCAAATGAAACAGGAAGAATTTAAAGAGAAATAAAAAATATTCATATACTTTCAGGGAGTTCTAAGCAGTTCTACAATAAATTAACATGCAATATTTCCATGGTAGGAAAAGTAATATTTGTGGTAACAATTCCTTATTTATGTATATTTGATCCTTTTTATTAACATACTAGTTTTTACTTTCAATAACAATGTAGTTATTATTTTAGTTATCTTTTATGGTTTAATACTGTAAGGGTATTTTTGGTGGAAAGGTGAGATACAGATGTGCTAGAAGAGTAATTTAACTCAGGATTCTGAAAGACTGCTTTTGATTTCTGCAGAGAAGAATGAATAATAAATAATCCATATAATTGGGAAAAAACTACATGCAACTGCATCCAACCCCAAAATGAAATAATTGTAGAGATTGTTTCTTGTCATCCAATGTTTTAAAACTCTAAGCTGTATATTTGTAATGGTTATGTTTTGAAAAGAATGTGCTTTGGGAACTGCCTTTAAAATCCATGGCTATTCATTACCCACTTTGGAAAGCAGGGTGTTTGAAAATAGCTACATCTGTGCCACTGAGTAATGTAATCACACCCCCTTTCTTTCTGCAGCACATCCCTTTTGTATAAATTCAAACCAGGCTTGCAATTCCTTCTATTATAACATGTATGTTTCTTCTTGCCTAATTAGATTTCAGAAAGTATTCCTTCAACCACTTGAAATGAGGTCACATCTACAACAAAATGAGTTGGGGGGGGGAGCAAAACATAACTTTAAAAAGGCTTGAAAAGCATTCCTTTACATCATCCCCCCATCCCTCAATCAAATCTTACATGGTCTCATTCTTTTTTTTTTGCCACATTGATTTAGTTGTGTGTGTTTTAAAATTAGATTATAACTATATGCATACAGTACTGTACTGTATATCTTTGAAATGTTTTTTCAAAGAGCAGTGCTATGATAGAGGACACCCTACAAACATATACAGGACCCACAATACAAAATAGCTCTGTGGGTAATACTGAGTATAAAGTGATGTTACATATGCAACATGAAGTTCTGCTTATGTTTATAGAATAAACAAATAATTGCGCATCTTATAATACAACATTAAAAATATTTGTTTTTACCCCATCCCTCCAAAATAACCCAAAGTTTATTATAGGACATTTATTGGGAAAGCTGAAAGAGCCATTTTTGTGCAAAGGTTAAAGCCCCAAATTAAAAACCAGAAAACTGAGTTCTAGTTCTGCCTTAGTCATGAAAGCAAGATAGATGACTTTGAGACAGTCACTTTGTCTTAGCCCAACTCATCTCAGAGGGTTTTTGTTGTGGGAAAAATAGGAGGAGGAAGGAGCATTACATATGTTGGCTGCATTTTTATATGACTAATAAAGGTGTGATTTAAAAGTATTTCCAAAAGCTTGTTTAAATGATTTCTAAGGTTCTGTTTTCAATTGTCTTCTTTTAATTATACACTGCCTAAAATCACATCTGTGAAATGGATGGCTATATAAAAAATAAAATACAAGTTGAAAATTCACATAATGCAAGCTTTCAGATACATCAGTCTAACAGAGAAATCAGGGAAAAACTGCTTTTGAAACCATGTGAAGGAATGAAGAATGAATTTGGATAGTTTGGCTACTACCAAATGACATTTGTTTCATAGGAATTTATGCATAGAAAATAAACATTTGAGCATTAATTTCCTTATAGTCCAGAATTCTAAGTAAGAGGCTATGAACAGGAGGGACACATGTACGAATTGTTTCCAAGGGCCACCATGATGAGTAAATAATACATGACATTAGCTTTTGAGGGAACAGATTCTATTATAAATTGGTGCAATTATTTACTGCAATTGGAAAACATGAATTTTAACAAGTACAGATACAAAATCAAAACAGGAAAATTATTTTGAGTTATAAGAGCTGTACAAAGAGTAATTTGCCAAAGTTTATATTCGGGGATGAGCACTAGATCATCTTCTTATAGTGTCTGAATGCTGCTGGCTGATATCTTCAGAGAAATTATCCAATGGAGTTCTCAGTAATAGGAGAAAAGGCCAGCACAGGGACTGTTGAGATGAATTATGGAGAAAGCTCTTTAAGTAAGAGCCCTCTGAAACACCAGAAGGAAAACAGTTCAGATTATTTAGTTGCATTAAGGTTTCATGATCATCAGGAAGAAATATACCCAATATTAAGTTCTAAATTAAAAGAAGCAGGTACATTTGCTATAGCAAGCTGTTTCCCCATCAGTGTAATGGAGAAATAGACTTCTGGATTCATTAAATCCCTCTAGCTAGCATAATCTGAAAGTGATCATTTTCTAATGCCCAATTGGAATTTCAAAGCACACACACAGACAGTATGTGATCAAGTTAGGAAATTGTTATAAAGTTGGAAAATGTTTGGAATGTATTTCAGGGACTCAGTAGAACAGTAATATATTCGCTTTAGTTCTGGATTCCTTGCATACAAATTATTTTAAAATGGATATTTGTGTGGAGGGGGAGAACATATTTTATTTGTTATGGGATTCCTTAAGAACAGTGTTTGGGTTATTCTTTCCCCTTCATTGTAACATAAAACAAACTAGATGTGTTTGATTTGTTTTAAAACAAGATCTTTACCTTAAATAGTTGTCAGTAAAGGCAGAACTATAATCAGCAGGAAACACAGCAGGCCACTATTCATTTGTTTGATATACTGTACCTCTCCCTCTCTTCTTTTGGAATTTCCTCATTTGTTGTTTTTAAAGTTGCACAATTATCTTTTAATGATTGAAATTACTGATTTGTCACTTTAAATCTGCAAGTCCTGTGTAAAACTCTTTGATATCAATATGGATACCCTGCTTTCCTTTTTTCTTTGTCTGGAGAGAGCTGAAAAATAAAATCAAAATAGCTGTAAGGAACTGGTTATTCCCTTTTCTAGCATTGAAACCAAAGTGTTCATCAACTATGATCTGCCTCATTCTCTAGTATAGGCTGCTCTAGTCTAAAGTATATTTGAGTTCACAGGAATAAGTGGATGTGAGAAAACACAGCTGTCCCAGGTTTATTGTCAGTTGTAGGAACATCTTTCTTGTATGTCAAAGAGGCTAAACCAGGACTATCCTGAATGTCCCATTCTATTGATAATGAAGCACAAGGATTGCCTTGAGTGCCTATATATGGCTGACCATTTAATTGTGTTTGTTTTGTTTCTTTTTTTAAAGTGGGGGGAGCTTCTTTAAGGAAGAGGTATCATTCTCTCTGCTAAATGATGTCTCACTTCTGAAGTTCTTTGTAAATATCCCCAATTGACTGAAGGGGGAATGTAAATAAATGGCTGTGTTGTTTTCTTAAACTGAGTCACCATTGCTTCCTAATCACAGGCATGCCATTTAGACTGAATCAAAAAATGATATATAGAGGCTATCATATACTGCAAAGATAGTTGTGGGAGGAGAATAACACGGATCTCTGGTAGCCCAAATCAAATGGAGAGTGGTAGCGCCTTTTCTGATTAACAAATTTTATTAAAGGGCATAAGCTTTTGTGAGCTGTAGCTGACTTCATCAAATGTGCAGGTGATTTATTATTTTTTGCAAAGAGAGTTGAACCACAGAGATGGATGACTCAAAGACAATTTGAAACACATTTGTTAAACTGTGTTATTAATTTTTAAAGTAATATTAAAATATATTAAAACATGTATGAATAAATATTACAATTGTGGCCTTTATAATTTGACTATGAGATGTAAATTTGAGAAACATTTACTTCTTTTAGTCCCAACTTTCAGCATAAAGCTCAGACACAAGGCGGCTTTATTATTAATGTTAACCCCATCCCCTCATTAACCCTTCACCTTTCAGGAAGAAAAACAAGCAATTTGTTCTTTGATTGCCCTGAAAACATTCCTTTCTAAACCTCAGAAAAGGCTCATTAGATTATGTGTTGGACATTAATTTTGTGAAAGTAGGGAAGCCATTTCATTTGGGCTTGATCTCGAGAAGCTGAGAACAAAGCTTTTCCTTCAGCACTCTCCCTATATTTCACTTAAAAATTTCAGCAACAGTTCACTTTTCCAATAGGACAGTAATCTGATTTCATCATAGTATAATTTGAAGTAAATCTCATATATAATTATTTAGTGGCAAGGTTATATTATAAGCACTACAGACTGAGAAGTAACACAGAATCATTCTATTTTGTCCTCACACCACCTGACACAACACTGTATGTTTTACTGCACTTTCTTCATACATTTTAGTTTTTTGAATTTGAGTTTTAACCAACATAATTAATGGCATAGATCTCTGCAAGAACAAAACAGCTTAATATATTATAAGGATACCTTCATGGACAAGCTAAAATGAAAGCTTCCCCATTGTAGAGCATCCATGGTTCCAGGATCCTCACTGGAACAATTTAGGAAGGAGCAGAACCATCACAGCACATGCCCTTGCTAGAGGTCCAGACAGATGTTAATGGTTGAAAGGTCCAAGAGCACAAGGCACTCATTCCATATGACTCTCACTGTAAATCATCCAGGACAACATTCCATACCAGATAGCAATCAGTTATTCAATATCATGCCTGATATGAATCCTAGATGACTAGAGCTATATAATTTGGTTTTTTCAGGATCTTTTACAATTTTGTCCTACCTATTTATGTAGAAATTTACATTATATGGGACAGTACTTATTTAAAAATGCTGGATCCAAGACAGGCATCTTAAGAAGAGAATAAAACATATGAAGAACGGCTACGGGACTTGGGTTTGGCTAGTCTAAAGAAAAGAAGAAACAGGGGAGACATGATAGCAGTGTTCCAGTATCTGAGGGGCTGCCACAAGGCAGAGGGGGCCAGGTTGTTCACCAAAGCACCAGATGGAAGGACGAGAAACAATGGTTGGAAACTGATCAAAGAGAGAAGCAACCTGGAACTAAGGAGAAACTTCCTGACAGTGAAATAAATTCTACTTCCCCATAGGAATGACTTTGGGCCAGTCATTCTGTCTTAGCCCAACCACATCTCAGGGTTATTGTTGTGGGGAAATAGGAGGAGAAAAAGTTTTAGCTTTGTTCACTGCCCAAAGTTATTTATAAAAAATAATAAAGGTGAGATAAAAATAAATATCAATAAATAAGAGATACTTCTTCTGGAAAAACAGATGGAAATGGTGGGCAGGAGAGCCTTCATCCAATGCTGACTGGTACATCAGTTGGTACATTCCTAGCTGTGTGTATTCCTAGAAAATATTCTGTCTTTGCAGTTTGAGTAAACAAACAATGCCGGCTGAGGGTCCTCACTTATAGAAAAGTGTAATGGCAGGGCTCAGAGGTTATGATTATCTGTGGAATCCCTTCTCTTATAAAACAAGTTGTTCTATAAGGCAAAAGTAGATCCTAGTTTCAGGAACTTCTAGAGATTTAAAACATGCCATTTCTAGAAGGCCTAGAAATTTAATATGTTTCCATAAGATCTTTGGAAACTGTTTTTGTCTGAGGGAAATCTAGCACCAGGAAATTAGTTTCACATCATTATTCTGCTACTACATAGATATTTTTGTCAATGGTTAGGAACCTTCACATTTAAAAATCAGAAGTTCCATTTTCCAGCTTCCAGTTTTGACTTCATGGTGGAACAGATGCAGGAAGATGGGGCTCCATCTTTCGTGTTTGATTTTGCCCCGCTGGGGACCCTGGAAAGGGTCAAAAGTCACCCCGTAGAGGTGACAAGCAAGGAAGGGACCCTTGTTGGTCGCAGGAGGGCAGCGGCCCTTCTGTTTGATCTGAGGAAGCCGTCCAAACTGGTGGGGAAAAGACTGGCTATATTTGTATAGCCAGTCAGAAGCTGCTGACAACGGAAGATAATAAACACTAACAAGCAACCTTACAGCAACGTGGATGAAACTAGGTGAGACTCTATCCTCTCTTTAAGACTTTAAGACCTCTTCCTGGAAAAATCTGCCCAAAGCACCCTCCCCGATGAGAAGAGAAGGGGAATTTCCACCCCATTCCCTCAGGAAAAGAAAAGCGGCGAATTATTTACTTGGGAGAAATTACAAGATTAATTTGGAATTAATATATATTTATGGCTTTAAATTTGGGGACTAAAAGTCCTTTTGAGACATTTTTTTAAAAAAAAAGAAATTTGAAAAGCTTACATTATAAGTTGAGATTTCAAAAGCTGTAAAACGGCGCTAATGACATCTAGTGGTGAATTACAGCACTACAACTTGTTATGTCTAAAGGAAACTTGGCTTGAAGCCCAGATTTAGATAAGACTCTTGCTGACCTTGGAAGCTTTCACTTTTGAAGATTGCAGCTGGGAAAAGGGAAAAATACAAGAACTTTGGGCTGCTTATCGATGTGGCAGAGACGATGAACTATTTTGAAACTGGCTTGCCTGAATTACGAATATAAATATTATCTGACTTTCAGAGCTGTGTTGTGGAACTATTTCCCTGCAGGAGTAATACACTTCATTGCTTGAGATGATGGAATATTTTGGATTACAAATCCTTGATTGATGAACAATTTTTATTATAAAGACCACCTACAAAAAATGAAATGGATGTCCCATACTCATCTTGAAATGGTAAAAAACCATCTCTAACACCTGTTCCCAAAGGCTTCAGTTTGACATACTACCAAGAAAATATGGATGAAGATCAGAAAGAAATTCTCTCCATGCTAAAATCAATACAAGAGACTATTGCTTTAGCTTGTGATGAGACTAGAAATAACACAAAGGAGATAAAAGAACAATTTTCTAATCTAAACTCAGAATATGACTACAAAGAAGGAACTAGCAACCCAGAAAATAGAAGGAAAACTAGAGGAAGCAGATCCAAAGATTAAGGACCTAAAGGAAGAAACCAACCGACAGATTCAGACAACTGAAGAACTAGAAGATGGAGCGATAATATCGGAAATGGAAAAGACATCTTACCAATTAAGAATTCAGGACATATTGAACATCAAGAATTGAATTAGTTGGATTATAAATTGGACAAATATTACTACATAGTTTTTTTTTCTTTTTTCTTTTTTCTTTTTCCCTTTGGGTTTGTTTTTTGTTGTGTTATTTTTAATCTTTGTTCTTTTTGTTCTGGATTTCCTCCTGTTTTCTTTTTTACTATTCTTATCAATCTGGGATTGCTTTTTTACTTTTTATTTTTATTTTGTTTTTGTTTTTTGGACTTTGCCTCTAGGCAAAAAAATATATTTTTTTAAAGATTAGGGGGGCTTTCTGCTATCCTGTGTCTCTTTTTTGGAACCTTTTCTTTTTCTTTTCTGCCTTTTGAATCATGTTTGGCCTCCCCTTCTAACAATAGGAGGGTAAGGGATTACAACTGGCCATCTGGTGGATTACAATTGGCCATTGGGCCACCTGGTGGATTACAAAACAACAGAACAACCAAAAGATGGCGACTTCAAACTTGGTGAAGGGGAGTAAAAAGGCAACTTCTACCCCTGCTTCATCATCGGCGAGTCCTGTCCCTCAAAAATCAATTACTACATTTCTATAACAAGAAAAGGTGGAACCCCAATCAAAAGATATCCAAGCGATATTACAAGCAATTGCAGAGATAAAAATGGATATGAAAAAGGAGTCAGATAAAAATTTTGAAGATTTGAAAACGGAGTCAGATAAAAATTTTGAGGATTTGAAAAACGATCTCGTTAAAATGGATCAAAAAATGGAAACCTTCCAACAGGCGATTATAGATAACCAGCAAAGAATGCAAAAAATAGAAGACAAGTCGGTGGAAGTGGATCAGAAATTAGAATACCTCCAAGGAGAGAATCAGAGATTGGTGCAAGTAAACGCAGAATTGGAAGACAGCATGGCCGTGGTGGAGATGGAAAGATCATCATACTTTTTAAGATTTCAAAACGTTATAGAAGAGAAAGATGAGAACCTGTTGGATCTGATGAGTGAACTATTGGCGGAGCTGCTCGGAACAGAAAAGGATCAAATGGAAAGAGAGATAGATCAGGTCTTCAGAGTCAATTCAAGCTATACTAGAAGAAATAGAGTCCCTAGGGAAATTCGTGTAAGATTTGTCAAAAGATCCACAAGAGATGAAATCTTGAGAGCAATAAGGGATCAACCACTGAAATATAAAGAAAAAAAACTTGTAGTTCTTAAGCAAATTCCTAGAAGGATAAGAGAAGCCTGAAGAGAATATCAATTTTTAACAAAGAAATTGTTTAATAAAGGAGTCAACTTCAGATGGTTGATCCCAGAAGGATTGTTAATTTTCTGGGACACGAAAAAGTACAGATTGAATACACCACTTCAAGCAGAGGAATTTTTCAACAATCATAGAGATTTTTTGGAAAGAGGTGAATTGGAGCCTAAGAAGCAAGAGGAAATGACCATTGCAGGAACATCTAAACAGATGGAAGAGGATGAACCCAAAAAAACTCAAACAGAAGAAGATGTGAGACCAAAAGATCAGAGGCAGATAACCTCGCCTAGATGATTGAGAGCTAGAAATAACTGAAGCTATGGAGGAGATTGGAATTTTTTCAATAAGCATAAATGGTTTGAATTCTCCTTCAAAAAGGAGTAAAATATTTACGAGATTACAAAAACTGAAAATGGATATAATTTGTATGCAAGAGACACATACTAAGAGACAACATTTTAGAATCTTAGAACAACCTAAATTGGGTAAACTTTATGCTTCTTTGGCACTTCAAAAGAAAAGAGATATAGCTCTGTATATAAAATAAAAATTGAATCCAAAACAAATTTATGCTGATGAAGAGGGGAGAGTATTAATAGTAGAAATTACATGGAATCAAAAACAAATATTGATGGTGGCAATATATACACCCAATGAGAAGCAAGATCAGTTTTACCAACAATTACATGATAAACTAGTCTTTGTAAATCACCAAAATCTTTGTATATTAGGAGACTTTAATGTAGTAGCTGATGCAATACAAGATTATAAAAGTTACAAACAAGGGAAAAAAGGAGGAAATGTGTTACCGAAGACCTTTTTAAAAATGAAGGAGGAATTGTTTCTACAAGATGTTTGGAGAGAGATGAATCCGGAAAAGTTACAGTATACATTTTATTCAAATAGGCATAAATCATGGTCAAGAATTGATATGATATGGATGTCTCAAAATTTGAAGACTATAATACAAGAGGTTGAAATAGAACCTAATATTTGGGCAGATCGCAATCCAATTAAAATGATCTGGAAAGGAATCAAGAAACAATTAAGATGGTCATTAAATAAATCCATATTGAAAGAGAAAAATTTTTTACAATTAGCAACAAAAGAAATGGAATTTTTCTTTAAAGTAAAGAAGAAAGAAGAAACATCTCTCCAAAATGTATGGAACACGGCAAAAGCATATTTTAGAGGTTTGGCTATAACGTATACTGCCAAAAAGAACAAAGAAAAGAAACAAGTACAGTTGAGGCTGAAAGAAGAAATTAAAAAATTGGAATTTGAATTGCGAACTGACCCACAAAAGAAGGAATTGAAGGCACAAATGGAATTAATAAAACATAAATTAAACTTATCTGAGATGGATATGATGGCACAACAGATTAAACGATCTAGACAGATTTTTTTTGAAAATGCTAATAAACTGAGAAGATGGCTTGCATATAGATTGAAGAAAGAAAGAGAAAAGAGAATGATAAGTAAATTACAAGACTCAAAAGGCGAGATATATTGCTATAATGATGTGATGAAAAAAATTGTTAAAGACTACTATGAGACATTGTATAAGGCAGAGGTGGTCTCTAAAGAGGCAATAAAAGATTATTTAATTAGAGCTGATCTTCCAAAGTTGCCAGAGAATATGCGACATATTTTAAATGAGAAGATAACAATGATGGAGATCACAGAGGCAATAAAAAGACAAAAGAAGGAGCCTGACGGGCTCCCTGCAGACGTCTACGTAGCTTTACAAGATATAGTAAGCCCGATTTTGAAAGAATTGTGCAATGAAATTTTTTTAGAGACAAAAATACCAAACTCGTGGACTGAAGCTAATATTACTTTGATACCTAAAGAAGATACTGATCTTACACAAATTAAGAACTATAGACCAATATCGTTATTAAATGTGGATTATAAAATTTTTACTTCAATAATGGCAGAAAGATTGAAGAAATTCCTGACTGAATTTATTCATACAGACCAAAATGGCTTTTTGCCTAAAAGACAGATAAAGAACAATTTAAGGATTATTCTAAATGTTTGAGAATACTATAAAAATCATCCAGGGAAACAGATGGCACTTATATTTCTTGATGCACAAAAAGCTTTTGATAATTTAAATTGGCAATTTATGTTTCAACAGTTGACGGAAATGGACTTTGGTAAAAACTTTATAAACGCGATTCAAACAATATATAATAAACAAACAGCAAAGATATTTTTAAATGGAGAATATAGAGATGGCTTTGATATAAAAAAAGGCACAACACAGGGATGTCCACTATCCCCCTTGTTAATCATTCTTACATTGGAGGTGTTGGCCAGAGACATTAGACAAGATATGGAAATTAAAGGATTGGAAATAAAAGAACAGAAATACAAATTACAGGCTTTTGCGGATTATCTAGTTTTTATTATAGAGGAACCATTGGAAACAGTTACTACACTTCTGCAGAAAATAGAGGAATTTGGAGAAGTAGCAGGCTTGAAGATAAATAAAGAAAAGACTAAAGTATTAACAAAAAACCTAACAGACAAACAGAGAGTGCAACTTGCAGAAAGATCAAATCTTCAAATGGCTAAAAAAGTTAAATATTTAGGTATTTATTTAACATCAAAATATACAACAATAAAAGAAGATGATAATAATAATAATAATAATAATAATAATAATAATAATAATAATAATAATAATAATAATAATAATAATAATAATAATAATAATAATAATAATAATAATAATAATAATAATAATAATAAAGTTGGAAGGGACCTTGGAGGTCATCTAGTCCAACCCCCTGCTCAGGCAGGAAACCCTATACCATTTCAGACAAATGGTTGTCCAGTCTCTTCTTAAAAACTACCAATGTTGGAGCAATCACAACTTCTAGGGCAGATTGTTCCACTGATTGATTGTTCTAACTGTCAGGAAATTTCTCCTTAGTTCTAGGTTGCTTCTCTCTTTGATTAGTTTCCATCCATTGCTTCCTGTCCTGCCTTCAGGTGATTTGGAGAATAGCTTGACTCCCTCTTCTTTGTGGCAACCCCTGAGATATTGGAACACTGCTATCCTGTCACCCCTCGTCCTTCTCTTCATTAAACTAGATATACCCAAATCCAGCAACTGTTCTTTATATGTTTTAGCCTCCAGTCCCCTAATCATCTTTGTTGCTCTTCTCTGTACTATTTGTAGAGACTCAACATCTTTTTTACATCGTGATTATAAAGTGGTATTAACACTTCATGTGATTGTGATTCTATCCCTCTGTTAATGCAGCCTAGAACTATGTTGGCTTTTTTGGCAGCTGCAGCACACTGCTGGCTTATATTTAAGTGATTGTCTAGTAGGACTCCAAGAAGCCTGTCACAATTACTACTATTGAGCAAGGTACCACCTATACTGTACCTGTGCATTTGATTTTTCTTGCCTAAATAAATTTCATTTTGTTAGATAGTACCCAATGTCCAAGTCTGTCAAGATCGTTCTGTGTCTTAAGCTATAGAATAGAATAGAATAGAATAGAATAGAATAGAATAGAATAGAATAGAATAGAATAGAATAGAATAGAATAGAATAGAATAGAATAGAATAGGAGCTGGAAGGGATCTTGGAGGTCATCTAGTCCAACCCCCTATTTAAGCAGGAGACCCTATAACATTTCTGACAGATGGCTGTCCAGTCTCCTCTCGAAAGCCTCCAGTGATGAAGCACCCAGAACATTTGAAGGCAAATATATAACTAAGATAACTATGAAAAACTACTGAAACAAATAAAAGTAGATTTGGAAAAGTGGAAAAATTTTCAACTGACATTGTTAGGTACAATAGCGACTGTGAAGATGAACATTTTACCAAAAATACTTTTCCTATTTCAAACGGTACCTGTTAAACTGGGTAAGAAATTTTTTGATGACTTAAATTCAACAATATTGAGATTTATATGGCAAGGGAAGAAAGCACGAATTAAAACTAATCTACTACAAGAAACAAAAGATAGAGGGGGCTTTGGACTTCCGGACTGGAGACTTTATTATCAAGCATCTATTTTGCTTTGGCTCAAAGAATGGATTACATTGAGAAATAAACGACTTCTTTATTTAGAGGGACATGATTTACAATTGGGTTGGCATGCATTCTTATGGTATGAGAAAAACAAAGTACATAGATATTTTCAAAGCCATGCCATAAGGAATGCTTTGTTTTCAGAGTGGGAGAAAATTAAACATAAAATTTATATGAAAATACCAGAGTGGCTTTCAACAATGGAAGCATTTGCTTATCCAAATCTAATTAACTATGATAAACTTGTTACTTATAAAGACATTTTGGATAAAGATGGAAAACTTAAAGACAGACTAACTCTTTATCAACAAGGCATTGACTTAACATGGTGGTCCTATTTGCAAATTCAAACAAGATATGAAAAAGATGTGAAAGTGAGGGATTTTTACAGAGAACAGACACTATTTGACAAAATACTTTTGAAAACAGACAAAAGTTTGATTAAGAAGCTTTACAAATTTCTGTTAAATTGGAAGATGGAAGAAGAACAAGTAAAAGAAACAATGATAGTGTGAGCAAAAAACTTTGGATATTCCATAGACTTAGAAGATTGGGGAAAGCTTTGGGAGAGAAATCTCAAACTTACTAAAGCAGCTTCATATAAAGAGAATTTATATAAAATGTTTTATAGATGGCATATGACACCAGTTAGATTAGCGAAAATGTTTAAAAATGTATCGAATATTTGTTGGAAATGTAAAGAAAAACCAGGTACTTATTGTCATATTTGGTGGATATGTCCTAAAGCTAAGAAATTTTGGTTTAAAATTCATAAATGGCTAGAAAAGATGACTAAAATACAAATAGAATATAAGCCAGAATTATTTTTGCTAGGAATATTAGGACTTAATTATGGTAAAGAGAATGAATATTTAATATTACATGTATTGACAGCAGCGAGAATTGTATTTGCCCAATTTTGGAAAAGTGAAAACTT
This sequence comes from Azemiops feae, assembly GCA_023970755.1. Taxonomy (NCBI): domain Eukaryota; kingdom Metazoa; phylum Chordata; class Lepidosauria; order Squamata; family Viperidae; genus Azemiops; species Azemiops feae. The sequence goes on from JALGBA010002487.1 coordinate 57,245, forward strand.
ACCACACGATTAGATTATAATTATGAAAATTTTAGAATGTGCAGAAATGGATAGATTGACGTTGGAAATTAAAGAGAAAGAGGATTCAGTGTATTTTAGGACATGGGAAAATTTTTATCAATGGTTAGCATTACGCTAGAGCTAAAATATACTTAATTAGTAAGCTTAACTTTATGACTACTTTCAGTATTAATGATAATAATTGTTTAGTATTGTATTAACTACTATTATTTAATATGTGTACCCAGACAAGAGTCTGCTTGTTTAAGCTTTGGATTTTGTATGTGGGGGTAACCCCACTATTGTACCTATTCTTATCCCTATTCCCATCCCTATCCTAATCCCACTTCCTAACCCCATCCTTTACCCATACTATCCCTATCCTTCCCATACCCATAGAAAACCTAATAAAATATATTTAAAAAAAAAAAGAATTCAGGACATATTCGAGGAAAAGGAAGAAGAACTGATTGAATGGAAGATAGAGCTGTTAGGAGAACTGTGGGGAATTTGAGAAGGAGGGAGGCTGTTTAATGAATATCAATGGGTTTGTTCTTCCAAAAATACTTTAACCAAATGGTCTTTCTTATTCTAAACAATATACACAAAAACAGAGGAAAAATTACTTGATGATTCAAATGCATTGACTTGGAAAGTTAGTTGGCAAAAAAGGAAAGTTAGAGTAAGACTGAAGAAAATAGAGGTTTTGATCCATTAGATGGGATATTACATTATCAACTAGATGTTTGAATATGGTGGAGAATAGATAATTGCTAGAAATAGAAGTACTATTATAACTAGAAAGATAAGATTTGTAACTAGAATATTAGATTTTGGTATAAGAAGGGAAACAGGAAAATGCTAAGAAGTTTGAATAAGGGAAGCTTTTGGTTACCCAAATATAACTTACTTTGAAATTATAAACAATGGAGACATTTTGAACACTGATGGAAAATTTTAAAAAAAATTAAAAAGCGAAAACAGGTTACTGATTGAACATATGGATATTAAGTGCAAATGCTATTAAGATATGTTTTGGTTAGAAAAGTAATCTAAAACTGATATTATTGATATTATGAGAAAAATGTAACAAAGATGTTGATATTCAATTGTATATTTACTAATAACAATAAGAATTATATTTGCCTAGTGTTTAAAACAGGTACTACCGGAAGAAGAGAGGAAACATTTGATGGTGTAATATTGGATCTAGACTGAAGAAGTTAATATATACCACTGAATTATTAATGGACCCAGACTACACGTTGTCTATTAAGTACTTGATTGTAAAAATAGAAAATTAATAAAATATTTACCAAAAAAAAGTTCAGTTTTCCAAGAAAAGAATCTCTGACTTTGAGATATTAGGAAAACATTATACAGGTTAGCTATTATAATTGCTTATTGTTGTAAACATTCTGGGAAAATACAGCTGGTTTAACCTGTTTTGAAAAGCAGGTGCTATTATTGATGAGATCCAGAAGACAATTTACATATCCTTAAATAATTTAGATAGCTACTTCAAGGCATTTTGCTTCCAAGACAAAGAACAAAGTTATAATTATTGTATATGGCCTCCAAAAAATGAAATAAAATAACCCAATAGCAGGCATACAATGCAGAAACTTCTAACACCAGGACAACTATTTAATGGTTGGCTGGACTTTTGTAACCCAAATATGGTGGTAGTCCTAAGGAAGAAGTTATCCATACTCAAATGTAATTCAATGGGTTATTTCTTTAAAATAATTATAAAACTAGATACTGAAGGCTAGTTTAGACAGTATTATGTAAATGTACACACATCTTTTTGCATCAAATTCCTTTTTGGGACTTTTCTCCATCTGCAACCTGTGGTAGCTATCTCATTTATGTTTAGCCTACCTTTTCACTAGGTATTGGGGAAGAAACTGTGTGCTTGAGTCCTTAATTCAGAACTTTTTTTATATAATATTTTATTAATTTTCCAATTTTACATTTGAGTATTTAAAAAGCAATGTGGTGACTGGGTTAATCAATAATTCAATAGCAAAATCTTTAGTGCAAATCTCAGGTTACAACATCAGATATTTCTTCTCTTTTTCCCTTAACATTTACTATCTCGTATTCAAACTAATACATTTTTAATTCAGAACTTTTAAAGGCATGCAAAAATAATCAGAAGTTGGGATCTGTTGATGTTGATGTTCAGTTTTGTTCAAAGATTGATTCCAAGTAAAAGAAAACTAACAGCAAATCAAAACTGAGTGGACAAAACATGTCCTTTATTGGTTTCTATTAAGTAAAGGGATTTTTCTTAGTCCTTCAGGTTTCTCTTATTATGTGAATATATATGATTAACTTTTGAATAAATAGTCCAGTTAAGGAATACACATATAATTAAATGAATCACATTATAATACAATGCTATATTTTCTTCCTTAGAAGGAACAGAGACAAAAGTTCTTTAAATATATTATCATTTTTAAAACTCTAGTAGCCTTTGTTCTTGTGATAGAAAATTACTGCTTAATTTCCCTGAAGCCATTGATAATATAATGCAAGAACATCAGAGATGATCTAATCCAAGATAGGTGCCATCTCCTAGGGAACACAGTCTCGTTTGTTTTACATTTCCATTGGAAATCTGAGAGATTTTGTATGCAAACATCTTATTTCATGGAACCGCTTCTCAAAGTGAGAGATTCTATCTAATAGTGCAGCAAAAACTCTTTTTCTCAGAAGTGGGTTGCATGTCGTCTGTTTATTGAATATTGATGCATCATCTGATATGGCTGAAATTGCTAACTTCTGTTTCACTAAAGCTGAAGGCATTTCAACAAAGCCATTATCTAATCAAGAGAAATATTTCTTTAGTGACTTGTTTTTAGCATTCCTGCCTGACAAATAGAATTTGGGCTGGTATATATCATAGTTTGCTGCAGCTTTTCATTTAGTTGAGAATATTTATCATGAACAAAGAGCTTGAAAAACTATTGCAAGGTCTCAAAACAGCAAATCTCATTCTCTCTCTCCCCCTCCCTTTCTCCTTCCTTCCAGCTCTATTCCTCCTATGCTAATTACAAAACTGTTCAAAGTTCTTGTGAGTGAGACATATTTTCACTGTGCTTAAAAAATGGAGTCCCATTTCAACTTTATATCTCTAAATATTTACTGTAAAAATATTTTGGAACAAAAAGAGCAAAATAATTCCCAACCATTAGGTTCTGAACCATTCCATTCCATTTTCTTCCATGCCAGATGACCTCTCTCCCAATATTGTTTTCTTTATCATTCCATAACTACTGTAATTCAGTCCTCATTGTGACATTTAAGGAGAAAGCCTCCATTGTGAAGCTTATTTGTTAGGTGCAGATACATTAAAATGTTTTATTTTTTTTATGTTGATGTCTATGAGTAATTCTAATTTCTTTTTCTGGGCCTATTTTACAATAGTTCTTGAATTAGGAAATTAATCAATCAGACAATGTGAAAGTGTCTGCACCCTTTTATTTACTTCCCAATTAACATTTCACAATATTGAGTTCTCATTCGACTTTTATAAGGTCCTGTTCAGAACTCCCCCCCCCCTAAATATTGGGCTTGACTGAAATCTCTTGACACTTTGCTTAACATCACACAAATCAACTGGAGGTTGACACAAAGGGAACTTTTAGTAGTGAGCTCTCTAAAATTGTTGTGTTGGGGGAGCTGTTTTATTTGTGCTGCTTTTAGATCATTTTAGGCCAGGTTTATTTATTTATGCTTAATTGTTTTTAGGGTGGGGACAGAGGAAAGTTTGACTTTTTTTATGCTGCCCAGAGTCTAACAGAGTTGACTGGCCATCCAGGTAAATAAATAAACTCGAGGTCTTTGAATGATTTAAAAGATTTATTTCTCAGATCCCATTAGCACTTCTTTTATGGCATAATGTTTTTTCTAATATAAACTGAGTGATAAAAGCATGAAAGTAGTGAAATGGCCCTGAAGACACAATTACAGTACTGTGCAAAAGTGTTAGACAGTTGTGCAAAAATAAGTGTTAATAGTTTATTTTTATCAATTAACAAAATGGGAAGTAAAAGAACAGAGGAGAAATCCAAATTATTGTGTAGTGGGTTTCAGTAGGCAAGGAGCAGACCAGCATAGTTACAACATTATTTATTGACTCAAACTAGAATTGGAGAACTGCAGGCAATTGCCTGTAATTTATACTCTTAGCCCACAGGGCCTTAACCAATCACAATACTTGAAAAACCCACCCAAATATGAATGTTCAAGTTTCCCTTCAAAATAGTTGGAGTTAACAGTCAGGGTCATCTAAAGGTTAGTTTCACTTTAGCTTCACAAGCAGTTGGAGTTAAGTTAGTTTCACTTTAGCTTCACAAGCAGTTGGAGTTAAGTTAGTTTCACTTTAGCAGGGATTAACACAATTAATATATATTCAATACATAACACCCCTTTCCCCTAGCATAGTCATCATCCTCAGTCTGTTCAATATTCATAGTCTTTGAGATAGGCCGGGGGCCTGCGGATCCTGGTGGACCGCCGCAATGTTATTGGAGAGTCCTGTTCAAGTGCAGTATTGTCCATCTCCATTTGAATAGAGTCGTGATGGCCATTTAGGTCACCCGTGAGTGGTGGCGGCTCTACGGCCCTTCGTACCTCCATTTCCCCGGAGGCGGCCACGGGTGATGTAGGCAAACTCGGAGGAAAACAGTTCTCTTGTGTTTCTGATAAAACCTCGGGATCCTCACCCGGGACTGGCCCGGCCTGCCGACGCCGTAACTGATCAATGTGGCATCTGACCATACGATCATTTTCCAGAATAACCTCGTAGGACAAGGGCCCCGTTATCTTAGTTACCCTAGCTGCCACCCAAGGTGCCCCACTTCCATAGTTCCTGGCCCAGACCAATTCACCCAACTGTAAGTTCCTGAGGGGCTTTGGTTGAGCCGTTTCTGCCGCTACTCTGTCTGGGTGAAGTCGGTCGAGCTTCGTGGTGAGCCGGCGGCCCCACCTCAGCTCCGCTGGGCTGTGACCTGTAGCTGTACTGGGAGTTGTGTGTTGACACAGGAGGAAGTTTGCCAGGCGGTCATTCCAGTCCCCAGTCGTCATCCGTTGTCATCCGCTTGAGCGCCTCCTTTGTGGTCCTGACCATTTGTTTGGCCTGACTGTTCATCGTGGGGTGGAATGGAGCGGATGTTATGTGCCAAATCATGTTGGTGTTGAGGAATGATTGAAACTCTCCTGCTGTGAATTGGGCCCCATTGTCAGACACTATTACATCTGGCAGACCATGTGTGGCGAACAGCCAGCGCAACTCTTGGACGACCCTGGTTGTTGTCATCGATGAGACCGGTGCCACTTCCAAACAATTGGAATAACTGTCTACTACAATTAGGAACACCTGCCCTTGGAAGGGGCCCGCAAAGTCAATGTGCACACGAGACCATGGGGCATGCGTGGTCTCCCAGCGGTGCACTGGTGCTTGTGGCATCTCCGGTCGGATTTCTTGGCAGGCCTGGCAACTCCATACTTGATTCTCAATGTCCTTGTCCAGACCTGGCCACCACAAGTAGCTCCTGGCTAGAGCCTTCATTCGAACAATTCCTGGGTGCCCCTCGTGCACCCTGGAGCAAAGACTGGGTGGAATGATGACCCTGCTGCCCCACAGCACACATCCCTTATGGGCCGACAGTTCATTTTTCTGCGAAGCATAGTGATGGAACTCAGGGCCTGGCCAGATCTCTGGCCATCCCCTTAACACCCAGTTGAGAACGCGGCTAAGCATTCTGTCTGTGATGGTTTCAGCTGCAATGTCCCCTGCATGTAGGGGTGCTTCAGGCAGGTCCTGGATCGCCAGGATATGACAAGCTGGGGCTGGGTCGGGATCAGTCTGCGGTAGAGGCAGTTGGCTGAGAGCATCAGCATGGCCCATTTCCTTACCCGGCTTGTGGACTAGCTGGTACAAGTATGCAGCCATGAAAATGGACCATCGTAGCATTCACAGCAACAGGATCTGCGGTGTCTGTTTGTCTGCTGTGAAGAGACCAAGCAGAGGATTGTGGTCTGTAAAGATGGTGAAGGTTCGTCCATATAAGAAGTTGTGGAACTTCTTAATGCCAGCCACTATGGTAAGGGCTTCCTTGTCTATCTGGGCATAGTTCCTTTCAGCCGATGATAATGTTCTAGAATAGTATGCAATGGGGGCCTCTCTACCATCTGGCATCCTGTGGCTTAGCACTGCCCCAAGGCCATATGGTGAAGCGTCACAGGCTAGTGTTACTGGTAGGTTTTCATTGAAATGGGCTAGGACGGAGTCCGAGGATAACAATGATTTTACCACCTTGAATGCTTTGTGTTGGGTGCGTGACCAGATCCAGGGCATTTTTTTGTCCAGTAGGTGGTGTAGCAGTTCTGCCAGGGCAGCCTTATGCAGTAAGAAGGAGTGGTAAAAATTGAGCAAACCCAGGAATGCTTGTAGCTCCCCCTTGGATTTTGGTGTGGGGGCTTGCTGAATTGCCTTTAGCTTTGCGTCAGATGGGTGGATTCCGGCAGCATCGTTGCAGAAACCCAGGAATTCTGTGGATTCCACGCCGATCTGGCACTTTTCCTTCTTCAGTTTTAGGCCTGCCTCGCGGAAACGTTGGAGTACTGCACGGAGACATTCCACCAGGACTGCTGCTGATTCCCCCGCGATCAGGACATCATCAAAATATGGGCAGATGCCGGGAATGTTCTTCAGTGTTCATTCCATAATACTTTGGAACAACCCTGGTGCTACGCTTACCCCAAACTGCAAGCGGCGAACTCGGAATGCACCTCTGTGTGTGATGATTGTTTGTGCTTCTGCGGTAGCGTCATCTGCTTGTAAGCCTGGGTGAGGTCTAACTTAGCGAAGATTCGGCCTCCCTGGAGCGAAGCGAGGATGTGGCTCACTACTGGTACAGGGTAAGCATGTTGCTGTAGTGCCTTGTTTATGGTGCACTTGTAGTCTGCGCAGATGCGGACATCCCCATTAGGCTTAACTGGGGTCACTATTGGAGTCTCCCACTGGCCACTGGTTGGAGCACTCCCTGCTGTACCAGCTTGTCTAGTTCTGCATCAATTTTTGGCTTCAATGCAAAAGGAATCTTGCGCAGTTTTAATCGGATTGGAGTTACTGCTGGATCGAGATTGAGTGAAATGGGTGCCCCTTTGTATTGTCCCAACTCTGTGCTGAATACGTCAGCATATTGTTGGCATACTGCTGCTAGATCAGCTATTTGTGTTTAATGGATGCCCGTCACCCTGACTCCCAGGGCCTCGAACAAGTCCAGTCCTATGAGGTTGGTGTGCTGTCCCTCTACAACCACTACGCTGAGGGGACCCTTGAACTCTCTGAATTGTACTCTAATGGTAGCTTCCCCCCTTACAGGAACACAGCAATTCTGGAAGTCCGTTAGCACTAAGCTCGATGATTTGAGCGGGACCTGCCATCAGCTACATTTGCAAATGTGGTCGAAAGTCCTGGAGGAGATAATGGACAGGGCTGATCCAGTATCTAGCTCCATGGAGCATGGGACCCCTTGCAGTCTTAGTTGGAGTCTTATCTTTTCTTTGATGGAACGTTGGGCCCCTGTGCGTTGGATGCTACGCCTTCTTGAGCAGTATTCAACTCTGTTCTGTCCGGGGGCCATTTCCCCTTGTGCTGCTGTGTTGCAGGTTTCGTTTCCCGCTGACGACCTCTGCAAACTCTGGCAAGGTGCCCTTGCTTTCCACAGGCACGGCATACTGCTGTGCGGAATCTGAACTCTGCTCTTTCATGCTGTCCCCCACAGCTTGCGCAGTTCTGTGGGGAAGTTGATTGCTCTGTGGAGCGTTGCTGTCTGGGTGGCTCTCTCCGCAAACCATTGATTTCTTCACTCTCACTCGCCTCCCTCTGCGGGCTCTTGGTGGATCACTGTGGGGCTGGTGTGTGTTTTAGGTGGCCGGAGAGTCTTCATTGCCCCTCCGGCAGCCTCTTCCGCCATGACTTCCTTCAATGAGTCTTGGAAAGTCAGTTTCTCCATGGCAAAAAGGCGCTGCTGTAATTCTCTATTATGCAGGCCACAAACGAGCCTGTCTCTGAGATGATCTTCCAGGTCAGGGAACTTGCATTTGCGCGAAGCTTGGCACCTTCAGGCCATCATCTGTGATCTGGTTAGCCCAGACATAGTTGTCTACTCGGGAGGCGTATAGCTCCACTGTTCCAGATGAGTAATATTGAACTCGTTGAGCCTTCCCAATTTAGCCATCTGGGGAGGCCCTGTGGTGCTGGTTAATGCCTGTACTGCTGTGGTTGAAGCTGTGCTGCACTTTGGGATCCTGGGTACAGATCCCTCAGGTATATCTGTGCCTCCAGTGTGCCTTATGGCAGGCAAGGCGGGGAGCATGGTCCCACCAGGGCTCTTTACCTGGTCTGACACCCAGTTATTTCAGCGTGCCTCCAGTGTGGCTTACTGGTAGGCGGGGGGTGAGAACTAGGCCTGCCGGGTCTCTTTACCCAGCCTATCACCCAGTGATCTCAGTCTCTTGGTTAGCAGCAGCTCTCTCCTCTGCAGCATCCCACCTTCGTCACCACTATTGTGTAGTGGGTTTCAGTAGGCAAGGAGCAGACCAGCATAGTTATTTATTGACTCAAACTAGAACTGGAGAACTGCAGGCAATTGCCTGTAATTTATACTCTTAGCCCACAGGGCCTTAACCAATCACAATACTTAAAAACCCGCCCAAATATAAATGTTCAAAGTTTCCCTCCAAAACAGTTAGAGTTAGCAGTCAGGGTCATCTAAAGGTTAGTTTCATTTTAGCTTCACAAGCAGTTGGAGTTAAGTTAGTTTCACTTTAGCTTCACAAGCAGTTGGAGTTAAGTTAGTTTCACTTTAGCAGGGATTAACACAATTAATATATATTCAATACATAACACAAATCAAATCAATATATGATATGATCATCCTTTGCCTTCAAAACAGCATCAGTTCTTACAAGTGATTTTATAGGATTAAAGTCAAGTATATGCTAAACCAGTTATACCAAGCAGGTGCTAATGATCATAAATTTCATATGTAGATTGAAACATAGTCATTAACTGAAACAGAAACAACTGTATTAAAGGCTTAAATCTGGGTGAGAAACTCTGTTGCTAAGGTGAGGCTGAGGAAGACAGTTGCATGTCACAAGTCATACACCATGGCAAATCTGAATACATGAACAAGTCAAAAGATAGTTATATTGCATCAGCAAAGTCTCTCCCTTTCAAAGCAGACTGAGGTTTCAAGATGTGCTCTTCAAGCTATTTTGAAGAGGCACAAAAATACAGGCAATATTGAGGACTGTAGACACTGTGGTTAGCCAAGGAAACTTAATTCAGCAGATGAAGGACACATCATAATTACTTCCCTTCAACATCGGAAGATGTCTAGCAGTGCCAACAGCACAAAACTGGTGGAAGCCAGTGGGACCCAGGTACATCCATCTACTGTCTGGAAAAGTCTGGCCAGAGGTGGTCTTCAAAAAATGGAAAAAGGGACACATAACTAAGGCTGATTATCAGCAGACAGCCAGAGCAAGCAAAGATGAAATCAGGAAAGCAAAGCCTCAGAATGAACAAAGACTTGCAGCAGAAATCAAGGATAAAAAAAAAAGTTTCTTTCAACATATTAATAACAAGAAAAAAGTAAAGGGAACTGTAGATCCACTAAAGAGAGAAGATGGCAAGGAAGGAACAGGCAATAGGGAGAAAGTAGAGCTGCTTAACTCATTCTTTGCATCAGTCTTCACAGAAAAAGAAATTATAGCCCAACATACAAAAAAAAAAATCCGTACTGCAAAAGACAAACTAGAAACAAAAATAAAAATAAGCAAAAAAATGGTAAGAGAATACCTATATGACCTTGACGAATATAAATCACCAGGACTTGACAGATTACATCCCAGAGTTCTGAAGGAGCTGGCAGATGTTATCTCAGAACCACTGCGCCATATCTTTCAAAAATCCTGGAGCACTGGGGAAGTATCTGAGGATTGGAAAAGGGCTAATGTGGTTCCCATCTTCAAGAAAAGGGGAAAAAACAGACTCAGGAAACTACACACCAATCAGTCTAACATCAATACCTGGGAAGATCCTAGAAAAGATCATAAAAAAACAGTTCCGCGAACAACTTGAAGCAAACAAAGTTATAACTGGTAGCCAGCACGGGTTTCTTAAAAACAGATCATGCCAAACCAATCTTATTTCATTCTTTGATAAAGTGACCAAATTAGTAGACAAGCAAAATGCTGTGGACATAGTATACTTAGATTTCAGTAAGGCATTTGACAAAGTAAACAACAACCTACTGCTTGGTAAGCTAGAAAAAGATGGAATAGACATCACCACCAGATAGATTTGTAGCTGGCTGACAAACCGTACTCAGCGAGTAGTCCTCAAAGGTACTACATCTACATGAAGAAAAGTAAGCAGTGGGGTACCACAAGGCTCCGTCTTAGGCCTTCATTAATGACTTAGATGAGGTAATAGAAGGGGGATTCATCAAATTTGCAGATGACACTAAACTGGCAAGAATAGCCAACACCCCAGAAGACAAGCTCAGGATCCAAAAAGATCTTGACAAACTTGAATAATGGGCCCTATCCAACAAAATGAATTTTATTGTGGAGAAAAGCAAAATTTTACGTTTAGGCAGGAAAAATGAAAGATATAAGTACAGATTAGGCGAGACCTGGCTCAAAAACAATAACTGTGAGAAGGACCTTGGAGTCCTATTGGACAATCACTTGACTATGAGCCAGCAGTGTGCAGCCGCCGCCAAAAAAGCTAATATAATCCTGGGTTGTATAAACAGAAGCAAAGAATCAAGATCACGCGAAGTATTATAAAACCCTAGTGAGACCACACCTGGAATACTGCAACCAATTTTGGTCACCATACTACAAAAAAAGATGTTGAGACCTTGGAAAAACCTCAGAGAAGAGCAACTTAAGATGATCAAAGGCATGGAGACTAAAACATATGAAGAACGGCTATAGGACTTGGGTTTGGCTTGTCTAAAGAAAAGAAGAAATAGGGCTGACATGATAGCAGTATTCCAATATTTGAGGGGCTGCCACAAGGAAGAGGGGGTCAAATTATTCTCCAAAGCACCAGAGGGTAGGACAAGAAACAATGGTTGGAAACTGATCAAACTGATCAAAGAGAGAAGCAACCTGGAATTAAGGAGAAACTGTCAGGATCCAGTTATATTTCCTTTCTATCTATCTCCTCTGATCTAAAACCAATTCTTACCCTTTCCTGGGTCCTGCCATACTCCCAAGGGGGAGGGGGGATATGCAGAGGGGTTTTACTACTTTCACTTCCTCTATTCACTACAAAGTAACCTTTATTCGCCTCTGCTAACCATTACAATGTAACCATTTGCCTCTTATCCTATGCCCCTCTGAACTTCTCCTCCTTACCGGGCAGCTAGGAAAAGGGGGGGTTGAAAAGATACAGCCCCGGGATCTGGTTTATTTATCCATCATCAAAATAAGGTGTGAGGAGCTGTTGAATGATCATGTACAATGGAGCTGGATTGATGTTATCTTTCCTGGGTTTAACACCTAGAAATCTGCCAGTCTGAATCGCCTGGAAGAACTGCAGGGTGGGGGTTGCTTAGGGACACTTTAAAACATCGATTTGTGAGGGAATCCCTCAGATCCTGTCTATTATGCCTACTATCAATTTCTCTTAATAAAAGTTCCTGTTGGAAGAGATCGTTTCCAAGAGTTCTGCTTTCTTAATATGTGGATTGAAGTGGTTCCTTACAGAAACTTCCTAACAGTGGAATAGCTTGCCTTCAGAAATCGTGGGCACTTGATTATTCTGGATAATCTCTATACCCTCCATATGGAAGCGTAGCAGCATTCAGGGGATGAAGAGTTCTCAGACTCTCAACACTGGATCTCTGTATTTTTTGAATTTGCAAAATATCTGGAGTTTATTTCTACTGAATTTTTTGTATAACCTTGTATTGAAATATAGAGGAAAATATTCTTGTTTTGTTCTTTGTTCCTTGATCAAGTTTCACAGATTAAAATGGCTGAACAGTGGCTGAAACATAAGAAAGTATAGAATATGCAGCTTCTAGCTGTATTTCTCTTTTAAAAACTTGATGAGATGATAATGATTTTGCAAAATATGTCAGGTCATGGAACTTTGATTAAAGATACAAAAAAAAGGACTTTGATTCAGTTCCAAACCAAAGAGACATTCTCATGGCTGGAGAACTAACAAAGTGGATTTCATCTGTTCCTCCGAAGTTTAATTCCTACAATATCAGAAATTTGACAAATTCCTTTCTTCTATGAAGATTGAGGGAGACTGGATGGAATTATTATAGTTAACTGTTAACCGTTTCCATTTGATTAGAAGATAGACTTATTCTGGAGACTGAATCTATTATATTTATATTAAATAACAATTGATAAGAGATGGCATTAAGAAGCAAACATGGCTATTCAATCCAGGATGAATTATTTATAACTTTTGAGATGATTTGGGACAGATAAGATGCTGTGGTAAACTTTCTACGAGTGGATTAAAGTAACAGTTTGTTAACAGAGAGTTTTGAAACTTTAATTTTGTTTTGTTTAGTATTGTTCTTCATGTTAATTGTCACTAAATAACATACAGAAGACAGGTCAATAATTTGCAAATAGATTTAGTGGTTTAAAGAGGATCTTTTCGCAAGGAGTAGGAACTAATGTTGTAGTAATGTATTAATCAGTATTCAACTAGAGGGGATAATAGATGCACAATGTGGCTTTTTTGGGATGTACCTTTTTAAGTATTTTGATTGTTTTGTGTTTTGTGTTTTTTGTCCTTTTTCTTTTTTGTCTTCTTTTGAATTTTTTTATATTTATATTTTAACTTCATCTTAAGTAATATCTATATAGGGTTTACATACATGATAAAGGATATATTACTATAATAGTAGCGATGCTACAGAATTTCTAATATAATCTTAATATATAGTAAACCTTTAACTTATATATTTAACTTACACATGCAGCTTTTAAAAAATTCTTATTTTTTTCCCCTGTTATATATATATCTCACTAACTTTTGGGGGGCAAGATTATAATAATCCATCTGTAAAGCTTTAATGAAATACTTCTGGGAAGTAGTATTTTCTTATTCTCCAACCTAGGAATTTCGTTCATTTAATGGGGACACCTAAATGTTTTTTGAATGTTTAACTTGGGATTGCAAGTTACAATGCATGATCAATTATATAATTCCAATTTTTAAAAAGTTCTTGACAGAGATCTTTGTAAATTCTGGTTTTTGTAACTGTTTGTCTAGAACTGTTAGCCAAAAAAAAATTGTTCATACAGACATTATAAATGGGAAATTTCACGATTTCACTTATCAGTGAAATAATAGTGGCTGTATTCTGAAAGACTAATGATTCAGGTGTGTTGATTTCATGTTGATTTCATGCTGTCTATTATTAGTGCCTGTAACTGTATAACGTGAGCCATTAATTTGAGGAAATCAAGAGTTATTTTGGAATGGGTTTTTGTACAGGCCACAGACACTATACATTAGTCACTCAGCCTGGACATTAACAAAGATCTCTAGCACATGCATGTTAAAATCATGCCTCCTACTAAGTGTCTTTGTGAATCCAGAGTAATGCATCTACATTTATATTACGGTTTTAATATGTCAAATATTTATTTAAATGGTGATAGATGGTGCATAACCATCTGTTAGTCACTGAATTCTCTTGACTGTTACTGAAAAATTCCCAACAACTTTCCACTACAATTTGTCCATAGACTCCTACATTTAACATTTACATTTATCTTCATAATCTAATCTCATAATGTTCTGTAGGATAATTTATATTTGTTGTTGTTCATCTTCTGCTCCTTGGTTCTTTCTATACAACTTTTTGTGCCTGTTTTGTTTAATTTAGAAAAACATGCCCTGTTCCTCAGCTTTTTCTTAAATATTATACTAGTAGCTTTTTATCATTTTAATTTCTTCCTGCTGTATCATCTCTAATTTCTTTCATGGCCAAAACTGGTTTTTACTATATTTTATAGCTGAAGCCAGACAGGAAAACCTAGGCTTGGGCAACTCCCAGAACTAATCATTTATACATGTCCCTGTATGTTGGAATTTTGCTGGGTTAATTGTATTTTATTGCAACTTTCATTGTAGCAAAATGTGATAGTAATATACTTTAAGTTTAACACTTATATATGAACATAATAATAAATTTTAAATAGAGTTATTGGATTTTGAGGAAGAAAATTCACCACAGTATTAATTTCCTGTTAAGAGGGAATCAAGCATCGGCTTAAACTGAAAACCGAGATGCTCCTTTTCTTGTGCCTCAATACTCTAAAGCAGAGATCCCCAACCCCTGGTCCGTGGACCGGTACTGGGCCGCAGCATGCCAGAAACTGGGCCGCACAAACAAGCAAAGCCCCATCTGCGGGATGCAGGCAGCACACAAAACCATGTACTTTCCAGTCCATGGAAAAACCTCTCTCCATGTAACCGGTACGTGGTGCCCAAAAGGTTGGGGACTTCTGCTCTAAAGTTTGTGACAAAAACTGTTTTCCAATTTCCTGGAAATTGTTCTTCTTTTCAAAAATAGGTATTTATTTTTCTCTCTCATTCTCAACATGCTTTAACATTACATTTGGTGGTATATTTGATTTTTTTTATTTTTACAAGTAACAGAAGAACCAATTGTGCTTGTTTTTCATTGCACATTTACCACCTCTACAGCACTGTACTTACCTTTGCTGAGGTGGATAAATGTGTTTCTGTTTCCATGGATGGTATACAATGCGAGATAGGAGACTTATGTACACACTCCCCAGGCTTATCATAATTAAAGAAGATCTAGGAACTTTAAACCTTATTTATGATACTCTTGTCCAAATTTTATTCTCCTCTGAATAACAACTGAACGGTATTATTTTTTCAAGAGAAATGAGAAATGATAAAGAATTATTTAAAAAAAGAAGAAAATTTTGGCAGAACACTGATTTCCTTGTAACAGGATGCAAAATCAATAGTTATTACAAGTACAATAGGGAAAAATACTGTTCTGTTTGTTTGTACACCTAGTTATAATCTTGTACTTTTAAAAATTAATCATACCAATATGTGCTCTTCTACAAAAATATGGGTAGTTCAGGACACCTCACCATGCAAAGTCACTGTGAACAGATATTTCCTGTATATATTTCTATTAAAGTTGTTTTTCTTCAATTTATTTTCAGTATTCCTGTTACAGTTCTATCAAAATATAGCATAAAATCCTGAGTCAAAACATTACAATGAAAACTAGTTGTCATTACTAATTTAATTTCTCTTGCAGTCTTCCTAATTTGAGATACTGTAAATGTGTTGGAATTTAATTCCTGTCTTAGCCAAAGGATGGTGCTAGGCAACAAAACATTTGCATTATTTTAACTTATTTTCCACTGCAGTCCCAATCTTAAATTGCAGTTGATATGACTCAGGTTGTATAGTTGTTGTTTTTTTCAAACATGGCATAAATAAACAGTGAGCAAACAATTTTTCTCTGACTCTTAGATTCCTCACCAAAACATTTATTCAGAGTCAATGCCTCTAGACTGATACACTTGATACAGTATGTAAGTTCTTGGAATTAAACCTGATTCCCCTCAAGGACTCACAATGTTGAAAATACTATATACAGATAGTCCTCGACTTACAAACGGATTACATTCTAAAAGGCTGTTGTACATCCATTTTGGAAATATAGCCATATAATTAGAAGTAATAGTATATGTTAGGTTTTGAGCTCGGTGAGGCATTAACGAGGCAGTAGGTGCAAATAACAACTCATTTATTAAGTTAACACAGAAGAGGCACTAACTGCCGCTTAACTTCTATTTATACAATCACCGCTAGGCGGCGGCCAATAGAATTAAAGCAGTATTTCCTGCTTAAACACAAGCTAACAAGTATGTAGACAGACAGTCTGGAGTTTAAACAGACACAGCCGTTTGACCATTTCCACAGTTTCCAAGTAATTCACATCAATACATAACACCCCTTCCCCTTAAATAGTTCACAATGACAAGTACTGAACATAGTCCTGTAAATACTTTGGTGGCTTTCTTGACCGTTCCGAGCGCCTCGGCACCACTGGAGGCCTCCAGTCTACTACCTCGCCTGCCAGGCTGGGTAGACTGGGGCTTTGGGGCCCGTTCACTATGGGCAGACCTGAGTCTCTGTGGCTGGGTAGACCCAAGCCAGTGTCCATTGGTGGAACAGTTTCCACCGGGCTAGAAATCGGAGCAGTCTGCCGGAATTGTTCAGTGGTTGCAGTCTCTGTGTTTGGGGCTGACTCGCCTTCCGCTAGTGCCCCGTTCCCTCATCTGGGAGTCTCGCCCGTGCTCGAAGACCCCGATGCATGGCTGCTGTCATGCTGCCCCTGAATTTGACTTTTGCTAGAGTCGTGAGCCAGCGGCTGATTTACTAGCCTCCTGCGCATTTGGTCGATGTGCCTACGTATCACGTGACTATCTTCTAGGACCACTTCATAAGAAAGTGGCCCTGACACCTTACCAACCACAGCTACCACCCACAGTGCCCCTTGACCATAGTTTTGTGCCCAAACCGGGTTGCCAACTTGCAAGTGGCTTTGGCTGTGCTGATTCCGAGGCAACTCGGTCTGGATGCAGACGATCCAGCTTAGTGATTAAGCGATGGCCCCATCTTAATTCTGCTGAGCTTCTGCTCGTGGAAGTGCAGGGAGTCGTGTGCTGGCAAGACAGGTGTGACCTCTAACCACTTAGAGCGACTGTCCACCACAATGAGGAATAGCTGTCCCTGAAAAGGTCCCGCAAAATCAATGTGGATTCTTGACCACAGGGCTTGTGTGGTCTGGGGCTTGGGGCATTTCTGGTCGGGATTGCTGGCAAATGTAGCAACTGTGTACTTGGGCCTCAATATCTTTATCCAGCCCTGGCCACCACATGTAGCTTCTCGTGAGTGCCTTCATCCAGACTATTCCCGGATGTCCCTCATGCAGAGACTCTAACACCCTGGGCCTCAATGAGTTCGGGACTATGACCCGACTTCCCCACAAAATGCAGGGGATGCAGCTCGTCCTTCCTCCTACTGAAGCTCTGAAAGTTAGGCCCTGGACTAATGTCCAGCCATCCTGTGAGCACCCAGTTCAACACATGGCTCAGCATCTTGTCCGAAGCTGTCTCGGCAGCCACGTCCCCCGTTAACCAGAGACTCCGGCAAATCCTGGATGGCCAGGATGCGAGCAGCTGGAGCAGGATCTGGCTCTAATTGTGGCAGGGGCAGCCTGCTAAGGCCGTCTGCGTGGCCCATTTCCTTGCCCGGTTTGTGAATTAGCCTGTAACTATAGGCTGAAAGAAAGATGGACCACCTCAGCATCCGTGGAGAGATGATCTGAGGTGTTTGTTTGTCGTAAACAGACCCAGAAGTGGCTTGTGGTCCATAAAGACTGCGAATGGCCGACCATACAAATAGTCATGAAATTTCTTGATACCAGCCACAATGGCCAATGCCTCCTTATCTATTTGGGTGTAGTTGCGTTCCGCCGAGGACAGAGTCCTTGAATAATAAGCTATGGGAACTTTTCTCCCATCAGCTGTTAAATGGCTCAACACAGCCCCTATCCCATATGGGGATGCATCACACACAATGCTGATAGGCAGCTGTTCATTAAAATGCGTCAGTACCGAGTTTGAAGACAGCAGTGATTTGACTGCTGTAAAACCTTTCTCGTGGACACTTGTCCACTGTCACTGTGCTTTTTTGTCCAAGAGCTGGTGTAACAGCTCTGCCACTGTGGCCTTGTGAGGAAGGAAGGCATGATAAAAATTGAGTAGGCTTAAGAATGCCTGAAGCTCCCCCCTTGACCTAGGACTGGGGGCCTGCTGAATTGCTTTGAGCTTGGATTCAGCAGGGTAAATGCCTGCGGCATCTATGCGGAAACTGAGAAATTCGGTCGAAGCTACCCCTATTTTGCATTTTTCCCTCTTCAGTTTCAGCCCCGCTTCACGGAAACGCTGAAGGATGGCTTTGAGCCATTGTGCCAATATTTCTACTGACTCCCCAGCTATGAGGACATCATCGAAATATGGACACACTCCTGGAATATTTTTGAGAGTGTGCTCCATCACGCTCTGGAAAAGCCCTGGGGCGACACTGACCCCGAATTGTAGGCGCCTTACCCTGAAAGCTCCCCTGTGGGTAATTATAGTCTGAGCTTCTGCTGTGGCATCGTCTAAGGGCAGTTGCTGGTAGGCTTGAGCCAAATCCAATTTGGCGAATATGCGACTTCCCTGTAGTGACGCCAAAATATGGCTGACTACAGGCACCGGATATGAATGTTGTTGAAGCGCTCTATTAATAGTGCACTTATAATTTGTGTATATGCGCATCTCACTGTTGTCCTTAAGTGGCGTAACTATGGGGGTTTCCCACTGACTGCTATCTACTGGCTGCAACACACCTTGTTGCACCAGCTTGTCCAGCTCTGCATCGATTTTTTGTTTGAGGGCAAAAGGCACTCTAAGAGGCTTGATCCTTATTGGGATTATGGTAGGATCAAGGTGGAGGACTATTGGAGGTCCCTTGTACTTCCCTAAATTAGGGCTGAAAACATCAGCAAACTCCTGGCAAACTGCCGACAGGTCCGATGCTTGAGTTCTGTTTATGCCAGTCACCTGGATGCCTAAGGCATCAAACCAGTCTAGCCCAATGAGGCTTTTGCGGTTACCCTCAACTACCACAACTTCCAGGGAACCCTCAAACTCTTTGAATTGTACTTGGAGCGTAGCTTCTCCTTTAACCACTACGCGGGAGTTTTGGAAATCCGTTAGCAAGAGATTCGACAGCTTGAGTTTAACTCGTTTGCCGCTAGGACTGCAAATGTGGTTAAAGGTCCCTTGGGAGATTATAGATAGGGCTGACTCCATGTCCAGTTCCATGTTGCATGGAACTCCTTGAAGCTTGACTTTGAGTCTCAGCTTTTCCTTAAGGGGGCGATGGGCATCTGTCCTAAACACGCTCCTTCTGCTGGAGCAATAACCGACTCTGTGTTGCCCCGGGGCCCCGGTACCTTTCCTGAGCATCTATGTCGGCCCCCACAACCCGCACATCGAGTGAAGAGAACTGTCTTGTCAAATGGCCGCTGAGCTCTTTCTGGTGGCTTCTGCAACCGATTGATCTCATGGTCCATGTCGGGGTCTTCGTCCCTTTCAGCGTCCTCATGGTGGACGGTTTCTGGGCTGGGAGTGTTCTTGGAGGACCATAAGACCTTGACGGCTCCCCCGGCGGCTTCTTCGGCCATAATTTCCTTTAGAGCATCTTGGAACGACAGGGTCTCCTTCACGAACAACTTCTGTTGAAGGTCCCTGTTCCTCAACCCGCATACCAAATGGTCTCTCAGTCTCTCTTCGAGGTCTGTGAAATTGCAGAGCCGGGACGCCTGTCATAGGGTGGCTATGAACTCGGCAGCAGACTTGCCTGGTTGCTGCTCCCTTTGTTCGAAGGCGTGTCCCCAGGCAATAACAGAAAGCTTCAGCTCAAAATGTTCCTTGAGCATTTTCTTGAGCTCGGTGTAGGTGACTGACTCAAGTGTAGCTGGAGAAACCAAGTTTTCGGCTATATCGAACGTCGCCTGCCACACACACACAGCAGTGTTGCGGCCTTTAAGCCATCTTTGCTAACTTGGTTAGCTCTCAGATAGTTCTCGACTCAAGAAATGTATGAACTCCACCTCTCCGGGTGCGACACATCGAACTCCGACAGTTTTCCGAGTTTGGCCATGGTGAGTTGTCTCCGACCTCTCAATGCCTTGTGCTGCTAAGGCTTCTGTGAATTTCCCAGGGACAGGTCCCTTGGGAAAGCGCTACCTCCAGCATTTTCGTATTGGCAGGCAGAAAGGAGGAACGTGGTTCCAACCAGGGTGGTGACGCCTGGTCTTACCCCTTTAGTGACTCAGCTCTTCCATCTTAGCAGCACATCCCACCTTTGTCGCCACTGTTAGGTTTTGAGCTCGGTGAGGCATTGATGAGGCAGTAGGTGCAAACAACAACTCATTTATTAAGTTAACACAGAAGCGGCACTAACTGCCGCTTAACTTCTATTTATACAATCACCGCTAGGCAGTGGCCAATATAATTAAAGCAGTATTTCCCGCTTAAACACAAGCTAACAAGTATATAGACAGACAGTCTGGCGTTTAAACAGACACAGCCATTTGACCGTTTCCACAGTTTCCAAGTAATTCACATCAATACATAACAGTTATACATAACAATAATTATATTTAATTTAGTCTTCTGCCCAGCTGGAAGCAAGCTCTTTGACGGGTTCTTTGAGGTATTTAGAATGGTAGACTAGCAGGAATTTTAGGCTCAAACCACCAGAAGCATTGCAAACTTGTAGGGCAATTAGTCTATAGTTTGCAACTTTAAAGCTGGGCATTCTGCCAGCATTTTCTTTCAATGAAGTCCCAGTTCACTCACTTTGAATATTTGCTGGGGAAAGTAGCCATTTTCCTCAGTGATCTCCTTTTCAGGAACTCCTTGACTGTATTCTCATCTGCACTCACTTCCTCACTACTATTTTTTATTATTATTAAGCTTCACACTAGCCTTAAAGTGCAGGAACCAGCCTGACTTGTATCTTCAGCAGCACCAGCCTTGTGTTGCAAGTCATAGAATAAGTTTTTAACCTTCTCCTGCCTAAAAGGCTAAGCAAAATATGATGCTGATGCTAATCTTTGATCCGCATGCTGAGCAATTTCTTCAATCCCCTTTCCTCTCCTCTTGCTTATTATCATTGCTTGCAAAGGCACTGAACTTCTCGCATATTCTACACTCTTCCCTTTGTTCACTTCAATTGTGGAATGATTCATGCCATAATCATATGCTATGTTTGCCATTTTCTCCCCTGCTCAACTATGTGGCACTCTGTAAGGTAACCCTTTCTACTTGCTGCCATTTTCAGGATCTGGTTTGTATGGGCAAAAGTTGATTGATTCAAAAGCTTGCAAGTAGAGGATTGTCTGATTTTCTAGTGTGTCTATTTGCAACAGTTACATTATGAACAGAGTTTCTCATGCTTTGTATATTGAACTCTTGGGGTCATCAGCTCACTTCTTGGTATAAGAGTCTGGACATATTCATTTTCTTTTGTTCTCTTTAAGATAAGAGAGAAGAATTTGATTAGTCCTCTTTCTATTACTGCTACAATACAGATAGCTGTCAGGTGACAGCAGTATGGAGGAGAGCAGCTCCATTTCAGATATAATGCATAATTCCAAATTAAGGGAGTTTAAGAATTGGGAAGCAAGATTTAAATAAAGATCTTGCATAATACTTTCTCTACCCAGAGAAACAAGAATAACAGCTCTTTCAGAACTATTTCCTTCCCAGGCTTATTATAGATTGTTGCTCACAAATTCAAGCTATAATGTATACTGATTTCTGAGATATTAACAATATTTACAATTTAAAATAAAACATTGGAAATAAGAGTTTATGACTTAAGTGAGATTCTATAGATCAGCAGAAATTATATAAGGTAAAAAATATCTACCATGTTTCCCCAGAAGTAAGACTTACCCTAAAAATAAGCCCTAGCTTGATTTTTGATGGTGGGCCTAATATAAGTCCTACCCCAAAAATAAGCCCTACTTTTGGGGTGAGGCGCACACCTAAAAATCAAGCTAGGGCAGGGGTGGCGCTTACCATTGCCGCCAGGCCTGCAATGGATTGTCACTTGCCTCGCTGGCCCACTTCTTCTGCAGCCGAAGGAGCAGCTTCATTCTGCAGCTGACAATGGAGCTCAGGTCTGCATTTCACCATCAGAGGCCTTTCTGGAAGGCCTCTGCAGCCGAGAACTAAGCTATGGATTCAATCCATAACTCGGTACTCGGCTGCAGAGGCCTTCCGGAAAGGCCTCTGATGGCAAAATGCAGGCCCGAGCTCCATTCTCAGCTTCAGAATGAAGCTGCTCCTTCAGCTGCAGAAGAAGTGGGCCAGCTGGGCGGGATTGCTGGTGCCGCCACCACGAGGTGAGTAGAAAAGACCCCCCCCCAAAAAATAAGACCTGGTGCCTCTTTCAGAGGAATAACAATAACAATAACAATAACAATAATATTGAGTCTTATTTTTGGAGAAACACAGTATATTGTAACCAGGACTTAGCCTTTAAATTGATGGTGGGAAGAGGTGGAGATGGTACTTTATAGCAAGAAATGAGATGATTTTTATTTCAGGAATAAATTATGTATTAATCATGGGTGGAAGGAATGATGCATGTGGGAAACTAAAGCTTGAAGAGGACAAAACTCAAAGATGATTTCAATTTGAAGTGTATTTATTAAAACATAATTCAAAACAGGATTTGGCTGGGAATCTTCATCTGGAACTGGTAGGAAAAAGATGGTTTAAAAATTGTTATAAACATATGAATCAGTCTAAGCAAAACAATAAGTACGGTTTAATAATATTACTGCAGGAAGGGGAAAATGTTTAATTGCATTTCAGTTACACTCATTTTTAAAATAATTGAAACTTATTCAACTAATGTTTGATTTATAGGAGTAAAATCTATTAGAATTCCTATTTTATTCTGTTCCCAAATCTTTTGAGGACATCCTGTTATTATGTTGTAGTTAATAATATTTCTTCATTACAATTGTATTAATTACATTCCAATTTATTAATATGTTGGACAGACATAAACAAGAAACATATGAAAAATCTGAATCTTTTCTTTGACTTGCAGCTGACAAAAGCAATGCATATCCCATAGAATTCAATGGAAATTGCTGAGAAACACACTAAAACTCAATTTAGTTTTTTAAATATATATATACAGAAGTACTCTAATCCAGTTCTCTGCCATCAGAAATGGCCCAGTGAAATTCAAATCCTAGTACTGTGTTACAATATTGGGAGACATTAGGAATATTGTTGTACATCTATCCATCTCACACACATATGTGCATGTCAGGAACATTATGAACATTGACAAAGGAATTGTGTTAATTGCTTCTATTTTTTAAAAATTATAATATGCAAAGGATTATTTTATATTGCTAATAGGGAAAATATGTTCAGACAGCTGCACTTAATTATGGTTTTGCTTGTTTAAATTAGCAGGGATATAGGAAGCTGCTGAATATAGTCTAGAGATCAAAACTGAAATCCTACAAAACTCGATTCCTACAAAAGTTGCAGAAAGCTATGGCTCATATTTTTTTGGCGGGGGGGGGAGTAAGTTTTTATGCAAGAATACATAAATGTCTATTTTTTTTATCCTACTTCTATTATTATTTAAAATGTCTAAATAAATAGAACCCTTTTCAATATCTTCAAGAAAATTTTTCCATGCTTACTATCTATGGAAAGCCTCATGTACAAGATAATTTACATAGAATATTTACAGGACAATGTTCATGACATTTCATATCAGCTATTAACTGCAATTGGGCCTTACTACGTGACTGTGGCCTATAATGTTATTCAATGTTCACCTGAAATTATAAGTTGCAATTGAAGATTGATCATGGTAAGACAAACTGTCTTTAGGAAGTTATTTTTTCCTAATGGATTGTCAATGAAGAAACAATGAAGAAACAGTATGGAAACTATTGATTTATATCATCACAGTGATAACACGTTTATATTATTTCCCCTTTCCCTTTCAGATATTTTCATATTTTTCTTAATGAGTGAGATTTAATCTGGTATTTTCAGGCAGTCACCTAGGACTTTTCATACGGAGCCGTGGTGGTGCAGTGGTTAGAATACAGTATTGCAAGTTAACTCACTGCTCAATCCAGGAGTTCGATTCTGAGCAGCTCAAGGCTGACTCAGCCTTCCATCCTTCTAAGGTCAGTAAAATGAGGACCCAGATTGTTGGGAGCAATATGCTGACTCTGTAAATCACTTAGAGAGGGCTGTAAAGCTGTAAAACTGTGAAGCGGTATATAAGTCTAAGTGCTACTGCTATTGCTATTTTACTGTGTAGGAAAAGAAGCAAAAGGCAACATTTACGTGTGCATATAAACAGTAGATTACGCAGAGACGAAGAAGCAAATTAGAAAAGTTTCCAGAGTGGAGTTTGCCTATTTACTACCATCTCAGGTGAACAGGTTGCCTCTGGGTGGAATATATATGAAGCAGTTCATTCTTAACTTAATGTTTTAAAGATATTCAATACTGTATTATAGTCCAGATTCTCAAATATAAATGTCTGCCTCATTTATATTTTTTATGAATTAAAAAAAATTCAATGAGGAATGTTACACTTTCCCCTTCACCTTAATTTTTACTCATGAATGAAGGCAAATATATGTGTCCCAGGAATATGTTGCAAGATCCAATCTGATCTGATCACTGGGACCAGAGGTTTAATCTTGTGACCTTTCAGTCTCATGCTGGAGTCTGTCCTCTGGGAACTGCTCTCTATCGGAATGTGTGCTTTGGGCTATTCTATGTGTCATATTTATATACTGCCTTCCAATTGGTTGATTGGTGTGTTGATGGCTGGTGATTGGCTGTTGTTTCCTTGTGCTGCCAAGTTCTCAGCTCCTAGTTCCTCATAAGCTGGTGGTAAATCAGCACTTCTGCTGACTGACAAGGGGTCCATTTCCCAGGCTTCAGTCATGTCCCTGGATATCTGTACCTGCATGGCCAACAATCTTAGTAGCTGCAAAATTGAATGTATGTTCATTGCAGTGTGAAGCTACCAATGAGTTTGGGTCTCCTCTTCTGACCACTCCTGACTGCTCTCTTGTGTTCTTGCAGTCTGGTGGTTCTTCCCCATCTATCCTACATAGTCACAGGGGTAATCTATGCAGGGAATCCAGTAGAAGCTGCATTCTATGATTACAAAATATTTTTGATGTATGGCTGAGTGTGCTGGTCTTTTACCTTCTTTTTTCTTTTCTCTTCCTTGCATGTTGTGCAGGCATCTTGTAATAAATGCATGTGGGTACCCATTCTGCTTGAATTGTTCATGTAGGTACCTTCTCTTTGGTTGTTTAGCTTGACGGGTATTACAGTGGATTCTCAATCTGCCATATATGTTCTAATGCAACTCTTTTTTTAAAATAGGCATCTGGTTTAATGATCACAATGTAATGTCATTTACTCCAGGTCCTTGATAGGCACATGAAAGAAGTCCCCCACAGGCATCCCCTGGCGACAGGCACATGAAAGAAGTCCCCACAGGCGATGTTACCGGCTAATGCTTTCAACTGGAAGTATCTTAATGAATGGAATGGGAATAACAACTTTGTAAGAATAAGAATAACTTGACAGTAGAACCCTTACCCATAGAAATGGTGGATTCCCCTTCAGTAGATGTGTTCACATGGTGGCCAGATTGCAACCTGTTTGGGATACTTAAATTTGGATTCCCGTTTGAGGAGGGCATTTGATTTAATGGTTTCTTCCAATTTTTGTGATTCTGGCTGTGATTCTTGGCAAGGCTGCACCAGAATAATATTCTTTCCATTCTCTGATTGATCAACTGGAAGAAGCATTCACTGACTCATAGTGTTTTCAGTATGTTCTCTATAGAATAAAGTCAACAGAAGTGAGGGGAATTCAGAGCTTTTATCAAATTGATTGCTGAGATATTGGGAATTGGAAATGGTATTGTATAGAATACCAAGTAGTGGGCACTTCATTGTCCCATCATCATGCTGAAGTAAAAGTTTGTGATTTTTGAATTGTCTAGAAGATATTGGACAGCTTTTCTTAATTGTCTTAAGTTAACTCAGAGAGATAATATTGTTCTGAATGTCAAAGAGAATACTGAGTTAATTAAAAATCTACAAATGACAGATCCTTCACATGGCTTCTGGAAGTCAATAACAGCCTCATTAAATAATTTAATTTTTGAATATACTATTTCTAAGTAATCAAAATGTTCAGACTGAGTCTGAGGTGCAGAATGAAATCAGAGAGGCATTTCCAAAAGAATGTTTTTTAAATGATTTTATTTTTTCTCTCACATATGCTATGTAGATATTCATTATAACCAGCTTTGCTCCCATATCATTATTTGGGGAATGAACCAGGGAGGGTGGGAGGAAGGGAATGTGGGAGAGACAGAGATAGAGACAGAAAGGTGTTGTGAATATTGTTATCCTCAGGTATCATTACATGTACTGTATATAGTTACTGCTTCCATTATGTGTTAGGGTTTTTTTCTTTTTAAGTTTTAACTTAGTCACTCAGTAAAATTATTAGCTGTGCAGCCATATAAATGAATCAAAATAAAAATAAATAACCATAAATGTCTTAATTTGAAGCCCTCATTTTGGTATTAATTCACACTGATAGCTTGGCCATGGTATAAAAATTATTATTGAGCCAATGAAAAATTACTATTGTTCTGTGAAATTAACATATTCATAAATGAAGTTTTTCCAAAAAAGTCCATTATAATTGAAAATATGAATTAAAATGGTTTAAGAATTTCTCTTTAAAGATATTCTTTAATATATGATTATCAAGTATCATATGGTTCTTACAAATACAGCTTGAGATTTCAGTCCCAAAGAACTATTTCTATGTATGCTATCTTTTTTTAATCTTAGGCTTATTTTTTCTTCAATAGTATAGTCCCCATACTCCATTCAACTCCTAAGCACATGTGGCTGTCTGCTAGACAAAGGAATTTGCCAAACAAAACTTTGTAATTTGAAATGAGACTACCACTGACAATTTTGAAAAGACTTAAACAAAAGCATCTGTTGCAAGTTCTAGCTAAATGTGGTTGATATTCCAGGACTTCAGAACTTCCTGTTATGAAATTCTGGGTTGTCTTTTGGCTGGTACAGTATCCTGCCAAATAACCTGTACTGTTTGAAACACATTAGGCACAGCTCAGTAATTAACAGAAGAGAATTAATATAGCTCAAGGTTGAGCTATAGAGTCCTTGGTGCTCTCTGAGTTTGTTTGTTTCCTTGCAGACATTTCATTACCCAAATAGGTAACATCATCAATGCTAAGATGGGGGCATTGAAAGCAGCAAAGCCAAGTTCCCACTAGTCTACTCGGGAGCCAAGTTTGCCCGGGACAAGAGATAGAGGAAGAGGAGAGCTTTAGAATGGGAAGGGCCAGTAGAACAGAGATATTTGGCAATGTGCAACAGTCAGTCAGTCAAACAACTGAGAGAGAGGTTCAGCAGTTTGGAGGTATGAGGAGGAGAGTGGTCCAGAGACTGGACCCAGCCACCCAAGAGGGGTCCAGGCAACTTGCAACAGCTGCACTGACTCCATCACTTCAACCCGGACCAAGAGCAACTGCTGCAGCTGGGGAAACAGCTTGTTCCCCAACTGACTACCTCTTCACAACCTGGTTCAATCCCAGGGCTTGGAGCCACTTGGACCCAGCCAGCAGTGGTTCCACCACCCAGGGCAACTGGCCAGCCCTCACAATTTCCGATGTTCAGCACCCAGCCATGGAGGTTCCCTTATGGGCTGGGATGGCCACCAGGGTACTGGGTACCCCAAGACCCCAGCAGTCTCCACCAATCCAGGACACCTTTCACAGAAATCCAGAGAAGCTGGCATTTTTCTTGAACCAGGTGTGGTCATACCTGGATTAACATGGAGCAGCATATGCCAATGATAAGGCTTGCATGGTCATTATCGTGGCAAATCTCGAGGGAGAAGTGGTGGAGTGGGTGATGACCCTCCATGAAGTAGGAGTTCCTGAGCTGGGAGGTCCTGATGCATTTCTGGGAAAGCACAGAGCCTAATTCGGTGCCAACATGCAGACCTGAAGAGCAGAGTCTGATGTTTGTCACATAAGGCAGGGGAATTGGTCAGTGACAGAGTACATCTGAGAGTTCTGGAGAATTGTGGGGAGATTGAGGCACTGGCCAGAGCAATTCCTGGTCCACTATTTCAGAGATGGCTTAAACTGGGAGCAATACCACACATGTCTGCCCAGACTGGTACCAGTTGGTGACTAGACCTGAAGGGCATTGGAGGTTCAGAGCCTACCCAAAGAAGAAGCAACAGAGATGCGCACTGGGTGGGGCTGCCCACCTCTTACCTAACTGAGCTGGTGCACCTGAGGCTAGGAGATCATAAAGAGACTATTTGGTTCATGGTTGCCCTGAAAATGGCTGAGGCAATGATACTAGAGTTGTTTTGGCTAGCCAAATGGATTCCCAGAGTCCTCTGGGGAAGGAACGCAAAATGCATGGTGAAGGGAAAAGGAAACCCCACCCTCTTAGGGAAAACCCGAAACGAGTCCACATCACAGCAAGAGGTGAGGGAAAACCCTGAATGTGGCTATGACCTCCAGAGAAATGGATGAACTCTGAGAGTTTATAGATAAGAACCTAGCAAGGTTCATCCAGCCAGCAAATCAAGGATGACAGACCCGATGCTATTCAAAGAAAAGAAGGATGGATCCCTTAGACCAGGGCTTTTCAACCGGTGGTACATATAACACCGGTGGTACATTGGCACCTGGCAGGTGGTACATGACCCTGCCTAGCCTAGCCAAGTGTAGCGGAGGAGGGAATAAGCCAAAGTGGTGCAGCGCAGAACTTGCTTTGAGACAGAGTCCTCAGACAAAGGCCCCAGGATCAGCACTTCTGGCACACCCAGAAGAGATAGGAGGAGGAGGGCGGAGAAAGGAGAGGCTATAAAAGGAGGCAGTTTTGATGGGAGAGGGAGAGGAAAAAAGATGCCAGAGAAAGAGTCAGAAGAGAAAGCTTTTGTCAGAGAAGCGGCGTGAGAGAGAGAGAGAAAGAGAGAGAAGGAGGGAGGGAGGGAGGGAGGGAGGGAGGGAGGGAGAGGAAAGGCTTTTGGGAGGTGTGTGCGCGTGAGAATGGGAAGGCTTTTGGAGAGACATGTGCATGAGAATGGGAAGTATTTGGAGAGACGTGTGCATGAGGATGGGAAGGATTTGGAGAAACATGTGCATGAGAATGGGAAGTATTGGGAGACGTGTGCATGAGAATGGGAAGTATTTGGAGAGACGTGTGCATGAGAATGGGAAGGATTTGGAGAAACGTGCGTGAGAATGGGAAGGATTTGAGAGAGATGTGTGCATGAGAATGGGAAGGATTTGGAGAGACGTGTGTGTGAGAATGGGAAGGATTTGGGAGAGACGTGTGCGTGAGAATGGGAAGGATTTGGAGAGACGTGTGCATGAGAATGGGAAGGATTTGGAGAGACGTGTGCATGGGAATGAGAAGGCTTTTGGAGAGACGTGTGCATGAGAATGGGAAGGCTTTTGGAGAGATGTGTTTGTGGGAATGGGAAGGTTTTGGAGAGACGTGTGTGTGAAAATGGGAAGGCTTTTGGAGAGATGTGTGCATGAGAATGGGGAGGATTTTGGAGGGACGTGTGCATGAGAAAGAGAGAAAAGGCTTTTTGTGAGAGAAGCAGTGAGGAGAAAGGGAGAAGAAAAGAGAAGGAAGGAGATGGGAATGAGAAAGAGGGGCAGGGAAGGAAGGAGGGTAGGGAGGGAGGGATGGAGGAAGGAAGGTAGGTAGGTAGGTAGGTAGGTAGGAAGGAAAAAGATTGGAATGAGAGGGAGGGAGGGTCTGAGGGAAGTCCTGCCTTAGCACTTGGCCAACAGCAGCCCTTCTGCCTTTTCACCATCCCCTTGCCCCCTCCTCCTGACATATCCTGGTGATCTCCCATCCTATCACTAAGGATGATTTGGTTACAGAGTTGGGTCT
Organism: Azemiops feae; assembly: GCA_023970755.1. NCBI lineage: Eukaryota > Metazoa > Chordata > Lepidosauria > Squamata > Viperidae > Azemiops > Azemiops feae. The sequence continues at coordinate 87,007 of JALGBA010002487.1, forward strand.
CCTTGCATGGAGAGGGAGTGGGTCTCCCTCTGACCATGCACTTCACCTTCCTGCATCCACTATGAGCAGCCTGGCCAAGGAGAGCAAGCACAGCAGCAGCAGCCTTGAAGAGGAGATAAGCGCAGCCGGATGCCCCCTCGTGGAAGTGGGGCTGGACTAGTTTGGGCTGTGGGGTCCTAGTGCCCTGGGAGCTAGAAGGCTGGGCTGGATGCTTGCCCTCTGCTGCCCAGGGCTCTGGGCAGCCTGCACCACCATCTGGGAGTCCCCTGCATGGCCCAAGAGGGACGGTGAGGCTTCTCTGGTGGACCATGCCCCAGCACCCACCCCAGTCCCACCCCCTCCACCAGAGACCCCAGGATCCCCCCACAGGCATCCCCTGACCTGAGTGATGTTGAACTGGCCACAGACACCCCGTTCCCCCAACATTAATCACAATGCTGATGTGGCCCTCAATGAAATAAAGTTTGACACCCCTGATATAAAAGGAGGAGGGGGGAGAGGAGAGGATATAAAAGGAGGGGGAGAAGAGAGGATATAAAAGGAGGAGAGGTGAGAAATTTGTTAAATGAGTTTTGCCCCATTTTATGACTTTTCTTGCCACATTTGTTAAGTGAATCACTGTAGTTGTTAAATTAGTAACATGGTTGTTAAGTGAATCTGTTTTCCCCATTGACTTTACTTGTCAAAAGGTTGCAAAAAAGGATCACATAACACTGGGACACTGAGACCATCAAAAATATGAATCAGTTGCCAAACATCCAAATGTAAATCACATGACCCTGGGCATGCTGCAATGGTCATAAGTGTGAAAAATGAAGTGAAAAGTTGAAGTGCCTGTTCTCTGTGGAGCCAATCTTGAAGCACCCAGAGCCAGAGAAGCTGTTCATGATACAGGCTGATGCCAGAGATGTAGCAGTAGAGGCAGTTGGAATGCCAAAAGGGAGTTACAACCTGTGCCTACACATCTCACAAGTTGTCTGGGCAATCTGGGAAAAGGAGGCTTATCCAATCTGATGAGCTCTTTTAACCTGGAGGCAGTATCTGGAGGGTAGTAAAATCCCCTTTGAGGTCTGGATGGATCACAAGAACCTAGAAGCACTAAAGACTCCCAGGAAACTATGCCCTAAACAGGTCCAGTGGGCCCAATACTTTAACCAATTCAATGTCGCTCTCTGGTATGTGCCAGGAAGGAAAAACTTCCTTGCAGATGCCCTCTCCTGTATGCTGCAACACAATAAGCAGTGGTGACATCCATCATCCCATCTAAGCAGTGTGAAGCATTGGTTCTCACCTGACAGCAAGCAATGCCTTGGCAGGAGCCAACCCAGAATGTATGCAACCCTTAAAAGATGCCCTAGTAAGCGATGAATGGTTCCAGCAGCACAAAGATGACCTAACTGTGAAGTAGGGGCTAGCATGGAAAGGCACCAAAATATATGTCCCAGCCAGCCAGTGGACCTGGATTTTACAGAGGAGTCACGATATAAGAGCAGCGGAACATTTCGGGTTTGTGAAGACCCTACACCTAGTGAAGAGACAATTCTGGTGGCCCAAAATGAAAAAGGACATAGCAGCATAGCAGCTGCCCTATGTGTGCCTCAATGAAACAGATGTCCGGGATGCCCCCAACCATTCATTAGCCAACCTAATGAATCCCTGGGAGGAAATCTCCATGATCTTTATTGTGGGCTTGCCACAGAGTGCTGGAAACACTGTAATGTGGACCATTATGGACTTGTTCTCCAAACAGGTATATTCTGATGTACCTAAAGATTCCCTCCACCTGATCCCTAGCAAGGCTATTCATATAACATATCTACCAATTGCATGGAGTCCCAAGGTGCATTGAGGCATGCAGTTCACCGCAAAATTTTGGCAGGAATTCTTTAAGTTGATTGGCTCTTCACAGAGCCTTAGCTTCACATACCACCTCAGTACCAATGGAGCCTGTGAATGCACAAATTCTGTATTAGAGCAGTACCTGAGGTGTTATGTAAATTACCAACAGACAATTGAGCCAAACTCCTTTTGCAGAAGTGGCATATAATAACTCCATGCACAGTAGCATGGGATTTACCCCATTCAGAGTAGCTAGTAGAGTGCAGTTTGCACCGATGCCAGCGATCCCTCAGGGACAACCATCCTCAGTATCATTGGCTGAATGGATGGAAACCTTAAAAGAAATGTGTGTGTGTGGGGGTAATGCACAGAGCATTACAAAAGGCTAGAGAGACACAAAAAGGCAAGCAAACAAGAAGAGAGCACTGCAGGGAGAATTCAAAGTGGGAGATAAAGTGTACTTGTCTACAAACTTTCTCAACTTGAGGCAGCCTTGTTAAAAGTTGGGCCCTAAGTATATAGGACCTTTCCAAATTATCTGGGTCATAAATCTGGTTACTGTAGAATTACAGCTGCCAAAACAAAACTTAGGAGTGTCCACCCAGTATTTCACTGCAGCCTGCGGAAACCTTTCCACAATTTGGGGTTAAGACCTGCTGTGGAAGCATCTCCTCTTCCCATTTTGGTCAAAGGAAAGGAGCACTATGAAATTAAGGAGAGTCTTACCTCCCAGTACCACAGAGGAAACTGCAATATCTAGTAGGCTACCCTTTGGCCAATGCAGAACAGGTAGCAGCAACGGATGTAAAGGCAACTAGATAAGTGTGCAGATTTCATGCTGAGCATCCTGGCTGGCCCAAGTAAGGGAGGTCATGGAAGTGGACAGTGATGTCTAATGTTGTGTGCCCTGTTGTGTTTTATTTTTCAGGACTATCATTCTTCTAGAGGGTCGGCATGTCAAACCTGACTTGACTCCATAGTTGCACCTGCTGTTGCTTGCAGTTTGCCAGACAGCAAGGAAGGGGGGGATGGGTGAATTCCTAAAGAGGGAAGGAAGCTCCAGAATGCAAGAGTGCCTTCTGTTACTGTTTGTTATTTTTTTTAATTTGTATTTTAAGTTTTTAAACAAATGAAAACGTTTTTATTTTTTATTTTTATTAAAGTTTTATTATTATTTTTTTAACAGAATTCAATAATAATTATTCAACAAAAACGTGTTGTCTGGGTATCTTATTCACTAATACAAATTAAATTCCTAATCCCTAAATCTTTTCTCTAACCATTGATAAAATAGGTCCCAAGTTTGAAAATATTCTGTTTCTTCTTTTTCTTTCAACCTTAAAGTAAGTCTGTTCATTTTTTTGATTATTTCTTCTTCTGGTGGTATTTCTTCGTTCTTCCAATATTGTGCAAATATAATTCTTGCCACTGTTATCACATGTAGAACCAAATATGTACTTTGCTTATCAAGTTTTTCTGGCATTATACCTAGTAAAAGAAATTCAGGTTTATAGTCTATGTGTTTCTCTAACATTTTTTCTTACCAAGTGTGAATTATTGTCCAATATCTCTTTGCTTTAACACATGTCCACCACATATGATAATAAGAACCTGGTTTGTGTTTACATTTCCAACATTTCTCTGACATGTTTTTAAACATTTTTGCTAATCTTATTGGAGGCAAATGCCATCTATAAAACATTTTATATAAGTTTTCTTTGTATGAAGCTGACATTGTCAATTTATAGTTTCTTTCCCACAAACTTTTCTAAGTCTATATTATATCCAAAATTCTTTGCCCATTCTATCATTGTCTCTTTTACTTGTTCATCTTCCATTTTGAAATTTAATAAGAAATTGTACATTTTTAATTAACTTTTCATCAGAAGTTAATAATGTCTGATCAAACATAGTCTGCTCTTTGTAAAATCCATACTGTTTAATATCTTTATCATATCTGACTTGCATTTGTAAATGTGACCACCATGTTAAATCGATGCCCTGATTTTCCATCTCTTGCCTAGATTTTAAGTTCCCTTCAGAATTTAGAATATCTTTGTATGTCCATATTTTATCAAGACTGACTAGATTTGGATGTAGAAATGCTTCCATTGCTGAAAGCCATCCTGGAATTTTCAAATAAATTTTACATTTTATTTTTTCCCAAGTTAATAATAATGCATTTCTAATGTAGTGGTTTTGGAAGTATTTATGTATTTTATTTTTTCCATACCATAGAAAAGCATGCCAACCAAGTTGCAGATACAGCAACCTTTTATTTCTAAGAGTTATCCATTCTTTTATCCATGTTAACACTGATGCTTGATAATATAAAACCCAATCTGGCAAGCCAAAGCCTCCATTTCCCTTGGCTTCTTGTAACATTTTCAATTTAATTCTAGCTTTCTTTCCTTGCCAGATAAATTTTTGAATTAAAGAGTTTAAATCTTCAGAGAATTTTTTCTCCAGTTTTATAGATATCGTTTGAAATAAAAATAATATTTTCACTGTAGCAATTCTTCTTAACATCGACAGTTGAAGATTCTTCCATTTTTCCAAATGAAGCTTTATTTGGTTTAACAATTTAATATAATTATCTTCTTTTATTGTTGAACATCTTCCTGTCAAATATATTCCCAAATATTTGACCTTTTTGACTATTTGCAATTCTATTTTTTCTGATAATTGCTTTTTTTGTTTATCTGTAAAAATTTTAACTATCACTTTAGTTTTTTCTCTATTTATCTTTAATCCTGCTATCTCTCCAAATTGTTCTATCTTTTCCAACAGTTTAGGAATCGTCTCTAAGTGTTCCTCTAGAATGAATACCAATTCATCTGCAAATGCTTGTAGGTTTGTAGGTTTCACCTTTTATTTTCAATCCTTTAATTTCTGGATCTTGCCGAATGTTTCTATTTAAAACTTCCACAGTTAAGATAAATAGCAATGGGGATAATGGACATCCTTGTCTTGTGCCTTTTTGTATATCAAAATTCTCTGTGTAATTCCCATTTACAATTACTTTTGCTGTTTGTTCTGATATATTGTCTGAATTGTATTTATAAAGTTTTGACCAAAGTCCATTGTTTTTAGTTGTAGAGTCATAAATTGCCAAGAAACATTATCAAATGCCTTTTGGGCATCTAAAAATACTAGTGCCAGTTGTTTCCCTGGGTGAAGTTCATAATATTCCAATATATCTAGTATTATCCTCAAATTATTTTTTATTTGTCTCTTTGGCAAAAATCCGTTTTGATCTGGGTGTATAAATTCAGTCAAAAATCTTTTCAGCCTCTTAACTATTATTGAAGTGAAGATTTTATAGTCCACATTCAGTAGTTATATCGGTCTATAGTTTTTGATCTGGGTCAGATCTGAGTCCTCTTTTGGTATCAAAGTAACATTAGCTTCTGTCCATGTTTTTAAAAGAGTATTACTAATAGTAACAGAACACAATTAATCTCTGGACTTGCCACTCTGTATACATATCTTCTGCAACAAAGATCAACCTTTAAAATTGAAAATGAAAGAATTGGCCTTTTAACAACAAAGATGCAAATTTGAATGGTACAGGATGGTATAGGAAGCACAAGCAATAGAACACAGTCAAACTAGAGTCTTGGACTTTAAGAGAGCTAATTTTAATAAACTTAGAGAGGGCTTGGGAAGGATTCCATGGATGAGAATCCTCAAGGGGAAAACAACTCAAGAAGCTTGGAAAATTTTGAAAAGTGAGATAATAAAAGCCCAGTCTAGCACAATACCAACAAAGAGGAAAAATAACAGCTCTCAAAAGAAACTAATCAAGGAGAGAAGCAACCTAGAACTAAGGAGAAACTTCCTGACAGTTAGAACAATTAACCAGTGGAACAACCTGCCTCCAGAAGCGGTGAATGCTCCAACACTGGAAGTTTTAAAGAAGAAACTGGACAGCCATTTGTCCGAAATGGTATAGGGTTTCCTGCCTGAGCAGGGGGTTGGACTAGATGACCTCCAAGGTCCCTTCCAACTTTATTATTATTATAGGATTCAGGAGAGAGAACAACATTTATTAGAAACCAATTTTAATATCTCAGTCTGATAGATATTAGATTTTTGTGGTTTGTATGTTATTTGTATAGAATTTGTTTTGAAGATTAATTTTAGATTTTAATTTTAATATTGCCTTAGCCAACAATTTAAAATAAACTGTATCTAATGTGGCAGTCAATGTGATTGTTTTAAAGGCTAATTAAATCCAGAGTGGTTTTCTAAACACTATTAAATCAGACATATAGAAATTTGAAATTAATGCCAAATTTCAGATAGTTTACTGTATTCAAGGAATGACTTGAGATACAGCAATCATTTTGTTTCTGTATCTGTTTCATCCTGTTTACAACAGATTTCCTCAGCCTGCAACTACTTCCTTGTGGCTTCAAATACTTTACAAAAGCTCAATAGTAGAGCTCTATGGAGATTCTCAGCCATCCAGGTCATAGTTGTCTCAAAGGTGCTTTTTCAAAAGGCAGCTGGATTATTTTCCCTTGAGGAAGAAGAAGACATTTCACTTCTCATCTAGATGCTTCATCAGATATTACTGGATGGTGAGGGGGGATGGAAGGATGGATACTGACACTTGAGACTGGATGGTGGAGATATTGAAGGATAGGTTCTGACAGGATGGCGGGGGGATGGATGGAGTGTATTTCTTTGCATTCATCTGGTCATTAGCACTCTCTCTGAGAGTCATTGAGGTTACTTGGGGATTTATATGTGCCCTCAGGGTCACTTGAATCAGAGTGCAAATAGTTATGGAATCTTCATGGAACTGCTGAAAGGACTGCGTTGTAGGCAGGGGATAGGTGGTATCATATTCCTCACCCTCTGTTGAGTGAGGGGTGTTTAATTCTAACATAGATGGACTTTTTTTACCCCTCTATTGTATTTTAAAAAGGTAGTAGTCAGGCAGAGGTCCAATATGGCACAAATGTGGTCTGGGCTGAGGTTAGCTCTGTTGTCTAATGTGTTGGGTAATTATTTTAAGATAAAATTAAATCTTTGCCAGCACTTTTACTCATTAAGAAATAGAATAATTAAAAATTTGAAGGAGAACGGAAGGGGAAGAGCAGTGATGGCTGCCAAGAGCTCCTAAGACATTGCTATTTAAACAGCAGGAGGTTTATGTGAATACATCAATAAACAAAAGTCTTGTGATAAACAATGAACTTTGAAAAAACTAAAAGAGTTGGTTCAATGTTTTTGTTTTCAGCAAAGCAAAGTTATGACCATAATAGAGCCTATCCATCATGGCTGAAACTCATGATAGTCATTAAAAAAAGTACAACCATTCTTTGCATTGTTACATGAATCTGAGGTCTTTAAGCAAATGCCATGGTCATAAAGTGAACTGCTATGGGTGTAGTTTTGCCAAAAACCAGAAATAAATGCTGTTTTTCAGCAAAACCATTGTAAAATGTGGTCACGTGTGTGCAAGACACTACAAATGGCCTTAACTGTGTCCTGATTGCAGTTACATGACTTCAGGGGGAGCTACAGTCAGAATGTCAAATCCTGGTTATAAGTACTCCAGTAGGCCATCATAATTTTGAATGGTTGCTAAGCAACTGATTGTAAGTCAAGGACTATCTATAGGTAACTATCATCATCCATACAACTGCTCTCAAACTCTAGCAAGACAGCCCAAAGCATTGAAAAAAATATCACATTATCTAGAAAGGATCATGAAAAAACTGTCTGGGCAGTAGTGTCTGCTCGGAGTGAATAAAAGAAACCATCGCCATCCCTTGATCAGGCCACCCTTGCAGATGTTATTAATGTCAACATATATGCAAAAAGAGTACATATTCATTTAATTGCAACTGCTTGACACTAATTCACATCATGCACACACATACACACATATATATGTACCCACACACACATGCAAAGCACATTGAAAGCAAGTCTGCATTGCTATTATAGTACAGATCTTTTGCTTCTACTTTAGATTGTTAGAAAACACTTAACCCAAAGTTTTCACCAAATCATATTTTTTTTCTTTTTCAACTGCTCTCTTTGCCACTGCAGCTCAGTTTTTAATTCAATGTATTATTAACTTGGTTAAAAAGCACTGGTATTTTTTGTTAGGTCTTTCTTTCCTGTTCTTACCTAGAGGAGCCCATTAGATCAGCCTGTCAAATATTCAAACTAGAGCCTGAGATCAATTAGCCACTTAGTGTTGTGATGAGATGAAGGCAATTGCTAAGACAAGACATCTGAAAGAGGTCAAGATTCAGAAAGGCTGCCAAAAATCTAGAAATGTGACTAATTTAAAATTGTAAAGTCCATACTCTTGGAGGTTGAACTATGCTTTGTGTGGGAATATCCTGAAAGTGGAAATGATGTGAAGCAGTTTTTAAAAGAAAGAAATTTTATTTATAACAAATACATTGCAAGGATAGGCAAATCTTAACACTTATACAAGAGCATGTGTTATGTTTGTCCATGTTCCTGAGAAGCATAACCTCATATTAACACTCTAATAGATTAGCTAGGCATTAGATTTCTTTTTAATATGGGAGATGTTTTCCGAAGTGATATAGCCAACAAAGATTTATCATTTTAGTGATAATTAGGTCATGGCTAGCTGCAGCAATAAGTAAACATGAACTTTATACTTTAAATAGAAGTAGTTCTCTCAGTTATGCTTTTTTTTTCGTGGAATGAAACCATTCCAAATTTTTCTCTCCTATAAACTCCAAAGTTTGAAGACAAATTGAAGCAATCTTGTTGACAGCAGAGGGTTTTATGTTTTCCAAAAGTCAAATTTCTGGAAAATGCAACAGCAATCTTGATTTATACATATGAATATGTAAATCTCTTTGCTTATTTATTACTTTTCTGCAGCTTGTCTCAAGCTTATTGCCTAAATTGGAAGAGTCAGATTAGCCTTTCTAATGAAAATAGCACAAAATTTTCCACATATGTGTATTTAAAATGTAAACGTGTGAATGCTTCAGCTGCACTCCACAACCCTTATGGATAACATTTGTTCCTTTATCAGATGAACCAGATGGCTTAAATATTGTGGATTGTGAATTCTCTGTGGAACAGGCTTTTGTTTGCAGGAATTTGCACTGGAAATCTAAGAATTGTTATTTAGTTTGACCCAGGAGCCAGGAGCTTTGACAAAAGGACCTCACTGTCACTTAATATTTGTGTGTTTTGTTTTTTCAGAGGATGACAACTAGAGCCAGTTCTCCATTTTCAACAGAGCAGCTGTAAAGTTGTTCATTTCAAGAGTTTAGAGTTATTTCCAGATATTTGAAAAATAAAAACACTTGTTAACAAGATAGCTTTGTGGTGGACTTTTTTCCATCTTGGGAAATTGGGAATCCAGAGATTTTGTTTGTTCAGGAGTGAATATCTTTCCATACATATTTATTTTGTTTTATTTAAGGATGCTTATAAGCTATTTAAATCAAGAGAGTGTTTCCAAGATAGATTACACAATTCATGACTATGCAATTTCACACAATCCAAATCCAAATAAAAATTTATCAACTAATCAAAGACAGACAGTAAAACTTCAACCAAATGCAGCGATTATAATGAGTCAATACTTCAAAACAATTTCCACATAGCATATCTATAAAACACCTATCATATGGTTTTCCTCATCTTGTTAATGTTCCCTTCTCAAATGTCATACATATCTAACAAGATTATTCAAAGCAAAACTATTTTGATTTAGAACAGTTTTCCCGAAGGCAATCTGGTGCCCTCTAGATTTGTGAAGAGCTAAAAGCAGAGCTATTAGGTACAACAAAATATAACATGAAAATCAATTGTTTATGCCCCCAATCTAATATTCCTGAAGAGTTCTGCAATGAATTGCTCTAATAAAAGATTATTACGAGCAGGCAATTTGGGCTATGCTTACTCTGTCTTGAACAAAAAAGGACTCGAGCAGAGAAAAGAAAACAGGAAGTTTATTTTGATGAAGTTCAGATAGCAGTTCAGATAGAAAAGAGAGTAGGAAGCACTGGATAACCCCATATTTCCTTTCATCAATGTCAAAACAGCCCCGCACTTGTATATTTCTTAAAACACACTCCTATGCATAAATTCAAGAAATATAAAAATATCTGCAATTTTTAAAAGCTTGTAAAATTTCTGCAAGCTAGATGTGACCTTTTTATGACTTTTGCATTTACAGTCTTTTAGCCATAGTTCACAGTTTATAAGTATGAACATTGGTTATGGGAGGTACAGTGTATCCAGTGCTATATACAAATGAGATCTGTGAAGAACTGTTGTAGACTGTTCTCTGTTTTTCATAGGACTGTATTAGGGCACCCATTTTTTTTCTTCATAATATTCTAAACCATATTATTCTATTTCCCCAGCTTTCTTTTTTCTAAATAGCATCATCCACAACATACTCTATTTTCATTGAGCTGGCATGGGTCACACAATGGTAAATAAAATTAGTTATTTAGAATTGGGAAGCTTTATACATTTATAAAATAAATAGGTGCATGAAATGAAAATATATAAATAAATATTGGAAAGATCTTTTCTGAATAATTTTGTTCATCACGTTTCAAGATTAGAAAATTACCATAATTTCCTTGTTCCTAAATCAAATTAATTGTCTAAAAAAGTCTGAGTATTGCAACTGTTATCTGTTGCAATCAAATAACAAATACTTTCTCTCCAAATTTATTTTTTTAAATGTAAATAAATGCAAGTAGTTAAGTGTCAACCCTCCGGCTGGCAAATTCAACATTAAAGAAACTCTATGGTCTTGAGGTGCCATAAGAAATAATTTTTTATTGAATACACATCCTGGCACTGAAGAAGTAATATCAACTCTAAGTTTCTCGTGTGAAGTTCTTGTTAGTTACCAATAACTTTTCATAACCCCTACCCACCATGTGTTCACATTGCCAATCACATTCTTTCTGTTTGTTATGTGAACGGTCCACTTCTCTAGCCTGCTTTGGATGACCTTGGTTCTCACAGTCCATGGACGGCTTCCTGAAACTCCCCTTTCTTTCCCAGACCCCCCCTCCCCCCTGTTAATCGTATTAACTATTTCCTCCCTGGAGCTTTTGTATTGTGTTAGGTGTGATAGTGCATCTGCTGAGAAATTCCCCCCCTCCCTGTCAGGTACTGAAGAGTGAAGCTAAATCAATTGAAATATTGAGCCCATTGGACCTGCTTGGGGGACAGTTTTCTTGGGTTCTTCAGGGCTCCTAAATTCTTGTGGTCAGTTCACATCTCAAAAGGGATTTTACTGCCCTCCAAGAACTGCCTCCACATAAGCAACACCTAACTGACTGCATAAGCTTCCTTTACCCACACTGCCCAGTGTCTCTCAGTGTCATTTAATTTGCAAGAGGTGTAGGCACATGGCTGGAGCTTCCCTTCTTGATTCTTTTGGAGCAGAACTGCCCCCATGGCTACATTGCTAGCATCTGCTTGAATTATGAAGGGCGCTGTTGGGTCCGGGTGCTTAAGGGTTGGCTCAGTTGCAAAAAACTGCTTGAGTTTTTCAAAAGCTGCTTGACAGTTCATAGTCCAGTTGAGCAGCTGGCTCGCCTTGGGCTTCAACCCTTCCCTCCTGTTTTTAACAGCTCAGTAATAGGCAAGGCTATCTGTACAAAGGAGGGGATTAATTATCGGTAGAAATTAGCAAACCCCCAAAAGCTCTGTTGCTGCCTCCAGGTTCAGGGAGCTTCCAACTCTAATGTGGCTTTCATTTTCCCACAGTCCATTTCGCTTGATATGCGATACCCTAAATAGCTTTTCTTGTGGAAGTCACACTTGGGTAGTTTGGCATAAAGTTTGGCTTTAAGCAGTCTGCAACAACTCTCTCACTAATTTCATCTGTTCCATTGTTTCTCAGTAAATGAGAATGTCATTGAGGTAGACCAGTACCCCTTGTATAGATGATCATGCAGCACCTCATTAATTAGCTGTATGAACACCATTGCTGCCCTGTGCAGTCCAAAAGGCATCACCCTGAACTGGTAGCATTCCAAGGGGCAGATGAAAGCAGTCTTCCATTCATCTCCTTTCTTGATCCTCACACAATAATATGTGTTATGTCCTGGGACTGCTGAATGACTCAGCAGGCTCAGGAGGCTGCAGAAGGCCCGGGCTGAATGACTCAGCAGGCTCAGGAGGCTGCAGAAGGCCCGGGCAAACCATGTGGTTGCCCGGGACCAGACAGGCTGTCTCCAGCTTTGTATGCATGTGCAAGGTGGGAGACTGGCCTTGCATTGATTGGCTGACGCTGTCCCTTGCAAGGGAGTATAAAAGACCTTGGCGCCATTTTGTGTGCTGTTCTGTTCGTGATCTCAATAAAGAGTTGTGTTTGTTACTCCTGCCTCGCCTCGATGTCTTTTCAGCTGAAACAGAACATTGGCGACGAAGGTGGGATCCGCTGCAAGAAGAACAACAAGAGAAGCTAGGCTGACTTACCAGAGGAGGCCTGAAGCACTGGGAAGTTCGGCGTCCGGAGGAAGCGCTTGCTTGCCAGTACGAAAACGCTGGAGGTGAGCTCAGCTTCGAGGGACCCCTTCTCATTCCTTGCAGCGAGAGGCATCGAAGAGGCTACAGGCTCTAAGGATGTCAAAGCTGGGCCATCTGTCAGAATTTGACACTTCTCATCCTGAGCGCTGGAGTTCTTACGTGGCGCGAGTGGAAAATTACTTGCGAGTAAATAAGATCCAGGAAGACGGCCTTAAAGCTGCTACCTTGCTGTGTGTCTGTGGGCAAGACACTTTTGACATTGCAGAGAATCTTGTAGCCCCAGCACCACTGGAGTCAATTGTGTATGCTGACTTAAAGAGGATGCTGCGAGAGCACTTTGAACCCAAGCTATCAGTAATTGTATGTTTGAGCAGAGGGATCAGAGGCCTGGTGAGTCGGCTGCGGACTTTGTTGCTGCCTTAAGACAAGCAGCTAGGCAGTGCGAGTTCAAGGATCTGGAAGAGAGGCTCCGGGATCGCTTGGTTTGCGGACTGCAAAGTCGTGAGCTGCAACAGAAACTTTTTGCAAAAGAAGATGTCTCATTGCAAGATGCTTTGAGAGAGATTGCAGCTGAAGAAGCAGCAGGTGGCGCTGTGAAAGCATTGCGGCTCGCCAGGAACCCCCCAGCGGCGGTCTCCATCCATCAAGATGTCACTCGAGAGGAATCTGAAGTAGATCCAGTAGAGGAGGTGGACAGGCTTCAGCAGGCAGAAGAGAAGAGGCCTCAAGGGCGCAGAGAAAATGTGACAGCATCCCCTCGGTGTTTCGGTTGTGGAGGACGCCACAAGCAAAATGATTGCCAGTTCCGCTCCGCTATCTGCCGGGCATGTGGCAGGCAAGGCCACATTGCATCCGTCTGTTTGGGTCGCCAGAAGGAATGGTCTGCAGAAGAATTGCCTCTGAAAGGTACCAAGGTCCCCAGCCAACACAGGATGAGCTTCTGCGCATCCCGTAGGGGCGTTTTCAAAACCGGGGTTCACAGGCCACTTAAAAAGAAGCTTCACATTGACGTGAAGTTGCAAGGGGTTCCCTTGTCGATGGAGTTGGACACAGGGTCCGCTCTATTGATCATTTCCTTTGACACCTTCAATAAGGTTTGCGACAGAAGTGGCCTACGAGTCAAATTCAGGCATTCCAGTTTAATCCTTACTGATTTCCAGAATTCTAGAGTCAGTGTGAAGGGGGAGGCCATGCTCAGGGTGCAGCGTAGGAGTTTTGAGGGGCTGCTAGATGTGGTGGTAGTACGGGGTGATCGTGCGAGCCTTATTGGGCTCGATTGGTTCGAGGCCCTTGGAATTCAAGTGACTGGACTTCACAATCTGCAAACGTCAGGCCTTGCAAAAATTTGCAAGGAGTTTGCTGATGTGTTCAGTTCAGAGCATGGCTCATATAAGGGGCCTCCCATTGCTTTACGTTTAGACTTAGCCATCACACCCATCGGGATCAAGCCCCGAAGGACAGTATTCACAAGAGGGGTCCATTGTGGATTTGGGGAATTCCACCCCACCACTGGACTTGGGGAACTCCACCCCACCAAGGAACTCTGGTTTGGGTTTAGCGGATCCAGCCAGTCAGCAGTTTGGAGGGTTGCCTGGGTCTTGGGAGCATCAAAGTCCTGGTCTGCCTAGTCTAGCAAGTGAGATGGCACGCCAGGCACACACGCTGGCTCCAAGAAGGTCAGAGCGGGCCAAGGGTCCACCCAAACATCTAAAGGACTATGTGAGGTTTCTGTCAAGTATGAGGGAGGCTTAATAGTTATCTTGGACTCAGGACACACTCATAGAAGGGTGTTCTGTTGATGGTATGAAACAATAGGAGGTATTCTTGTAAATACAAGAAATGGAATGAAGGGGTCTGTCAGTGTGCAGGCATAACTGTGTTCAGAATAATAACATGATAACTGAACACATATTACTTACTAAATACAACACTTACTAAAACAGTAAGTATTCACTTATTGTTTTATCCAAGGGGGGAGGGGTGTTATGTCCTGGGACTGCTGAATGACTCAGCAGGCTCAGGAGGCTGCAGAAGGCCCGGGCAAACCATGTGGTTGCCCGGGACCAGACAGGCTGTCTCCAGCTTTGTGCGCATGCGCAAGGCGGGAGACTGGCCTTGCATTGATTGGCTGACGCTGTCCCTTGCAAGGGATTATAAAAGGCCTTGGCGCCATTTTGTGTGCTGTTCTGTTCGTGATCTTAATAAAGAGTTGTGTTTGTTACTCCTGCCTCGCCTCGATGTCTTTTCAGCTGAAACAGAACAATATGCCTCTCTTAATTCCAACTTGGTGAATACCTTCCCCTTGGACAGGTGCCCCAGCATTTCTTTCATGAGGGAGAGCGGGTACATATTTTCTATGCACACACAATTAATCCCCCTAAAATCCACACACAATCTCAGCAACCCATCTTTTTTCTCCTTAAAGAGCACTTGGATTTAGCTGGCTGGATGAAGCCTCTAGCTAAGTTCTTGTCCACAAAGGCTCAGAGTTCATCCATCTCCCCTGGGGTCATGGAGTACATTTTTGGCTTAGGGAGCTTTGCCCCTGGTAGCAATTCAATAGCACAGTCTGTGGGGCAGTGAGGAGGGAGCACAGCTGACTCCTGCTCACTAAAGACTTTTGCCAGGTCCCGATACTCCTTTGGAATGCTTGGCTCTACTGGGCTGCTCTCAGTCAAAGTGTTGATTGCCTTTGCTTTCACTTTCACAGCTGATCACTCTCACCTAGCTTTAGGCGGCTTTTCCACCCCAATCCTTTCTCATCTTTAACCTTTAGTTGCCACTTGTTGCCTTCCCAGTCAATTGACGGACTCCATTTTTTCCACCACAACAACCCCAATATCATTGCCTCTGCCATCTTTGGGGCTACAATAAACCGTATAGTCTCTTCGTGGCTCCCCATTTCTAGGCTCACTGGCTCAGTGAGGCAGGTTGCAGGCAACCCCGTGAGGGAGCCATCCACCTGCTCGAACTTCATGGGTTGCTTCAGCCTCTTAAGCCTTAGTGCCAATGAATCCACCACTTTCAGGCTGATTAAGCAACGGGTGCACCCGGAGTCTAGCAGGGCTGTGAAGGTCCCCCTTACTCCTGACTGCAGAACTACCAACTCCACCTGGGCAGTCAGCAGGGTGACGGCTCCACTTACCATCAGATCATCTTCCCCTTTGCTGTTGTTCTCTTAGAAGACCGCTCCAAGCTTGCTGGGGCTCAGAGTTCCCTCCCCTTCACTTGATTGAGGGGAGACCTCCAAGACCTGCTGTGCCACTCACATTTTCTCCTTCTTGTTTTTTGGAGTCTACTTTGGCTTGGGTTGGCTCAGAGCCCTGGGTATCGATGCAGATTGGGGGGGCTAGGCAATTGGCCACTTGGTGACCTTTCTTCCTGCATCAGAAGCAAGCTCTGGCAGGATGACGCTGAACCTCTCTGGTGACAGAGGAAGGGGCTCCTTCCCCTCTTCATGCTGGCAGGTGCTTTTCTTGGGAAGGGGAAGGGCAGCTCTCAGGCACTGCATGTCCCTGATACCCCATCAGATCCAGCTTCAATGTGGTGACCAGTTGGTACCAGGCTTGGAGATTGTCGGAGATCCCTCAGGGTAGGCAGTACCTCCCTGCTTAGCACATCTCGAAATTGGTAGACCATCAGACACTCCGGTCATCCCCTCAGTCTCCCAGCTATGCTGCAAAACTCCCTAATATACTCAGTCACGGATCGATTCCCTTGCCTTATGGAGCTGATATCAGATTCTGCCTGGTGGGCTTGGATGGGGTCCACAAACCTTGCCCAGAGCCCTTCCAGGAAAGCATTGGCATCTCCCAACTCTGGAGCCCCCTCATCATGGAGTGCCACCAGCAGCATCCCCTTCTAGGTTTTCTGCGATAGTGTTCACATGGCATATGTAATTTGGGAATGTTGCCCCATGTTGATCCAGGTAGACCGATGCCTGGTTCAGGAAATAGGCAAACTTCTCAGGTCATCCGTCAAACATGGGCTTCAGGGGCGGTGGCCCATGATTATCTCGTACCAGCAGGTAGCCAGGTGGTATGCCCACAACTGTTGAGTGGCTTGGGCTGGAGCTCCCCCTACTGCAAGGATTGGGGGGGCTTGCCTGGTGGCCTCTGGTGAATTCCCCACTGTTCCCCTGCCTCCTGCTGGCCCCTGGACATTTGGGTCAGTGCTGCTGGCTGAGGCTGGGGAGATGGTGAAGCTGCAGCTGGGGCCATCTTCAGTGCTGCTCCTCTGCCTGGGGATTTTGCATGTTCTGCTCCTTGCACTTCTACCCTTAAGGCAACTGCCCAGACCAGGGATTTTGCCCATTCTACTCCTCACATATCCAGTTCTCCAAACTTTTCTCACAACTGGACCACTGAGGCACTGAGGGAAGAGGTTAGGGGCTTCCATCCTGCTGATTCCTCCCAGTCTGCAGCCCTCTTGGCCTTCCACTCAGTTTCCTGATATGACTAAGGGGAATTCCAACTCGGCTGCCTTCCTCACGCCACCCATCAGTTGGGTCTTCTTTCCAATGTAGAGGGATCCTGCCACAGCCCCCTCCTTGTGCAATTGCAGCTGCCCCGTCTTCTCTGCTCTCACCTTGGACTGTGTTAGCACCCCTGAGTCCAGTTGGGCTGCCGCCAGTGCATCATAAGGAAGGGTCAGCCCCGGTTTGGCTGCGGTCTCAATCTTCTTCTCTCCTCCCAATGCCATTATGCTACAGTCCTCTTGGAAGCCTCCGAGTAGGCTGCACTCATAATTTATGAGAGTTGATATAATGTCAATCCTCCAGCTGGTGAATTCAACATTAAAGAAACTCTATGGCCTTGAGGTGCCATAAGAGATATTTTTTTATGGAATACACATCCCGGCACTGATGAAGTAATATCAAATCTACGTTTCCTGAGTGAAGTTCTGGTTAGTTACCAATAGTTTTTCATAATCCCCACCCACCATGTGTTCATGTTGGCCAATCACATTCTTTCTATTTGCTATGGGAATGGTCCATTTCTCTGCCAGACCACCTGCTTTGGATGACCTTGATTCTCACAGTCCATGGATGGCTTCTTGAAACTCCCATGTCTTTCCCAAACTCCCCCTCCCCCCTGTTTCTATGGCAGGTTGAGCAGCTATAGAGGATAGCAAGCATCTTAGCAATTCAACCTTGACATTGAGTTGGTTCTAGAAGATTCATTTCTTTCTCATTAAGAGTAGGATATTTCTTCAAAAATTGAATATATTGTGGTACACAAACTAGATTTTCATTTTTCAGAAATACTATTTTATTCTTATTTTATTTGTATGCAAATGCATTCAAGCTTCAGTAATAAAATTCAGGAAAGAATAAATTATGATTTTTTTTTACAATTTAGGGACACACAACTATTTTTCATTATTTTATTAATTGTTGTTGTTAGTTGCGAAGTCGTGTCCGACCCATCGCGACCCCATGGACAACGTTCCTCCAGGCCTTCCTGTCCTCTACCATCTTCTGGAGTCCATTTAAGCTCACTCCTACTGCTTCAGTGACTCCATCCAGCCACCTCATTCTCTGTCGTCCCCTTCTTCTACTGCCCTCAATCTTTCCCAGCATTAGGCTCTTCTCCAGTGAGTCCTTCCTTCTCATTAGGTGGCCAAAGTACTTGAGTTTCAACTTCAGTATCTGGCCTTCTAAGGAGCAGTCAGGGTTGATCTCCTCTAGGACTGACCGGTTTGATCGCCTTGCAGTCCAAGGGACTCGCAGGAGTCTTCTCCAGCACCATAGTTCAAAGGCCTATTTTATTAATCCCTGTTCATTAAATTCAGAAGGCTCCTCAGATAAAATTATTTAAAATGAAGAGTATATTGAATTTACATAATAACTTGCAATGAATTACATGATGATTACTTTGCTTATTACTATAAGAAGGTAATCCATGTTATATACCCCAGAGAGAAATACGTATTGCTCTGGACAGTTATAATCCAAGCTGTGGTTTAAAAACAAATACATAATCTTTCACAAAATGTCTCCAAATCACCTAGATTTTATATTGGAAACTATAAAAATACTAAATAAGCACCATGTGGCTTACAATTCCTGAATGTATTGAGTATAGACTTTCTAATTTAAAACTCATATGACCTTCCATTCTGCCTCAAAGGAAAAACACTGCTTACTGCCTTTCTACAAAAATAATTTAAAAAGCACTTTATATGCATTCCTTCTGAACTTCTTTACAAATAAATTTAACAGGACAGTATTACTGATGGATATGAGGAATTAATCCTCAAAATTCTTTCTGAAAATAAGCAGGTACTATAATTTGAGTACAATTAAATTTCTAAATTTCTCTTAACTCTGAAATAATTTGCCATTTTTAAGTTTAAAGTAATCATTAAATGTGATTTGTTCAGTGTAATGATAGGATATATACTTGATGATGATGATGATGATGATGATGATGATGATGATGATGATGATGATGATGATGATGATGATGATAATAATAATAATAATAATAATAATAATAATAATAATAATAATAATAATAATAATAATAATAATAATAATAATAATAATAATAATAATAATAATAATAATAAATGTTGGAAGGGACCTTGGAGGTCATCTAGTCCAACCCCTGCTCAGGCAGGAAACCATATACCATTTCAGACAAATGGCTGTCCAATCTCTTCTTAAAAACCTCCAGTGTTGAAGCATTCACAGCTTCTGAAGGCAGGTTGTTCCACTGATTAATTGTTCTAACTGTCAGGAAGTTTCTCCTTAGTTCTAGGTTCCTTCTCTCTTTGGTCAGTTTCCATCTGTTGCTTCTTGTCTTGCCTTCAGGTGCTTTGGAGAATAGCTTGACTCCCTCCTCTTTGTGGCAGCCTCTGAGATATTGGAACACTGCTATCATGTCACCCCTTGTCCTTCTCTTCATTAAACTAGACCAGGGATAGGCAACCTTGGCTCTTTTATGACTCGTGGACTTCAACTCCTAGAATTCCTGAGCCAGCCATGCTGGCTCAGGAATTCTGGGAGTTGAAGTCCACGAGTCATAAAAGAGCCAAGGTTGCTTACCCCTGAACTAGACATACCCAATTCTAGCAACCGTCCCTTATATGTTTGAGCCTCCTTATATGTTTTAGCCTAATCATCTTTGTTGCTCTTCTCTGTACTCTTTCTAGAGTCTTAACATCTTTTTTACATCGTGGTGACCAAAACTGGATGCAGTATTCCAAGTGTGGCCTTACCAAGGCATTTTAAAGTGGTATTAACACTTCATGTGATCTTGATTCTATCCCTCTGTTAATGCAACCTAGCACTGTTAATGCAGCCTAGCTTTTTTGGCAGCTGCAGCACACTGCTGGCTCATATTTAAGTAATTGTCCTCTAGGACACTGAGATCCCTTTCATAGTTACTATTATTGAGCAAGGAACCACCTATACTATACCTGTGCATTTGGTTTTTCTTGCCTAAATGTAGAACCTTACTTTTTTCACCATTGAATTTCATTTTGTTAGATAGCGCCCAGTGTTCAAGTCTGTCAAGATCCTTCTACATCTTAAGCCTGTCTTCTGGAGTATTGGCTATTCCTGCCAGCTTGGTGTCATCTGCAAATTTTATGAGTTCCCCATCTATCCCCTCGTCCAGATCATTGATGAAGATTTTGAAGAGCACTGGGCCCAGAACAAATCCCTGGGGCACCCCATTACATACTTCCCTCCATGTAGATCAGGGGTGTCAAACTCAATTTCACTGAGGGCCGCATCAGCATTTTCCTTTGGGGGGGCGGGTGTGTGTGGCCAGGGTGGGTGCAGCCTACTGGGTGGGCGTGGATAGAGTGGGTGTGGCCTACTGGGTGGGCATGGCCAGCTCTACATCATTCGTGTCAAGGGTGCCTGTGGGGGCATGGGCAGGAGTGGGACAGATCTGAAGGTCTCTGGCAGAAGGGGGTGGGACCAGGGCAATTGCCAAGGCATAGTCCACTGGAGGAACCTCACTGTTCCTCTCAGGCCATGCGGGGGGCCTGGATGGTGGTGCGGGCTGCCCGGAGCCCTGGACAGCAGAGGTCAAACGCCCAGCCTGGCCCTCGAGCACCCGCGGAACCAAGCCCAGCCCCACTTCCCCAAGGGGGTGCCCAGCTGCACTTACCTCCTCCTCAAGGCCGCTGTTGCTGTGCTTAGCCAGGATGCTCATGATGGATACGAGGGCAGAGGGAGGCCCATTCCCTCTCCATGCGAGGAGACCTGGCTTTGTATCCAAAGCTTCCTTAGCAATAGGATGGGAGACCCCCAGGATAGGCCAGGAGGAGGGGACAAGGGGATGGTGAAAGGGCAGCAGGATCGGACTAAGTCAGGACTTCCCTCAGACCCTCCCTCTCCTTCTTTCCTTCTTTCCTTCCTTCCTTCCTTAGTACAGAGTGGTGGGGAAATATTTGGGATGAGGGAGGGAGAAAAACAGGCAAGAAACGCAGCTAGGGAGGTGTCACCCTTCGTGAGGAATAAAGAAATGAACCATCGCCTGGAAGTGGCCAGCACATGGCCCTCACCTACTTCACATATCTGGCTTGGTGGGCTCTGGGGGAGGGGATGCCATGAGCAGTGTGAGAGTCAACGTTACCTGTGCAATGCCGCCCAGCCCCCAGCCTGCCCGGTTTCGGCAGGCAGCGAGGTGCTCTCCTCACAGCACCGAGAGGCTGAGCCAGGTGGCGCAAATCTGAAAAGAAGCGTGACGCTGCCCAGCCCCCAGCCTGCCCGGTTTCGGCAGGCAGCGGGGCGCTTTCCTCACAGCACCAAGAGGATGAACCAGGTGGCACAAATCCAAAAACAAGCATGATGCCACCCAGCCCCCAGTCTGCCCGGTTTCGGCAGGCAGCGGGGCACTTTCCTCACAGTGCAAAGAGGCTGAACCAGGTGGCGGAAATCCAAAAAGAAGCGCGATGCCACCCAGCCCCCAGCCTGCCCGGTTTTGTCAGGCAGTAGCGCGCTTTCCTCACACCGCCAAGAGGTTGAGCCGGGCGGTGCAAAGCTCATCAGCTTTGCATCGTGCTGCCTGCTGAAACTGGGCAGGCTGGGGGCTAGGCAGCATTGCACTTCTCATCAGATTTGTGCCACCACGCTGTGAGGAAAGGGCCCTGCTGCCTGCCGAAACCAGGCAGGCTGGGAGCTGGGCGGCCTCGCGCTTCTTTTTGGATTCACGCCGCCTGGCTCAGCCTCTCGGTGCTGTGAGGAGAGCGCCCCGCTGTGTGCCAAAACTGGGCAGGCTGGGGGCTGGGCGGCATCTCGCTTCTTTTTGGATTTGCACCGTCTGGCTCAGCCTCTCGGTGCTGTGAGGAGAGCGCCCTGCTGCCTGCCGAAACCCCTCCCCCAGAGCCAATCAAGCCGGATATGTGAAGTAGGCGAGGGCCATTTGCTGGTCACTTCCAGGTGATGGTGCATTTCTTCATTCCTCACAAAGGGTGACACCTCCCCAGCATGCACCCAGGGGGTGGGGCCGACGCGGCAGGGCCTGGTTCCTCACTGTTTCCAGATGGCCTTGTGGACCTAAGACTGAATGCATAGATGGCCACCACAAAATTGTACATTGGCTCCCGGCCGGCCTGGGCCAGGGCAAGGGCCAAGGCTGAGGGGGCCATTCCTTCACTATTTCCAGGCTGGCTTCACGGGCCACATGAAACCACTTCGTGGGCCACTTCCAGTCAACGGGCCTTGTGTTTGACATGTCTGATGTAGATGGAGGGCCACACGCTGAGTATGGCCGGTCAGCCAGCTACGAATCCATCTGGTGGTTATGCTGTCTAACCCACATTTTTTCTATCTTATCAAGTAGTAGGTTGTGATCTACTTTATCAAATGCCTTACTGAAGTCCAAGTAAATTATATCCACAGCATTCCTCTGGTCCACTAATTTTGTCACTTGGTCAAAGAATGCAATAAGATTTGTCTGGCATGATCTGTTTTTGACAAACCCACGTTGGCTTTTAGTAATGACTTTGTTTGCCTCTAGGTGTTCACTGATTCATTGTTTGATTATCTTTTCGAGAATCTTCCCAGGTATTGAGGTCAGGCTGATAGGTCTGTAGTTTCCTGGATCCATTTATTTCCCTTTTTTGAAGATGGGAACTACATCAGCTCTTTTTCAGTCCTCTGGTAGTTCACCAGTGCTCCAGGATCTTTGAAAGATATAATTCAGTGGTTCTGAGATCACATCTGCCAGTCCCTTTAGAACCTTGGGGTGTAATCAATCTGATCCTGGTGATTTGAACTCATCTAGGCTGGACAGGTGCTCACTTACCATTTTCTTGCGTATCTTAACTTGTGTTTCTAATCTGTTTCTTCTTCCCTTCTTTTTTTCAATATTTTTTTTATTTTTTTAATAAAAAAATGACCTTCTTGATGGTCATGATTAAAGATCTAAACATTACATATATGTGTTGACATCACAAGCATGTATAGTGCTACCCCTGAAAGGTAGAGTCTGGATCCCTCTGTCTCTTTCTCTAGGCAATTAGGCTCTACTGTGTTCTAGCACATCTGATGCCCCTCTGGTCACTGACTTGTCAACTCACTTGCTTCTGCTATCCTCTGGTTCTGGTAAGTCTGGCCACTCTTCTGGTTCAGCGGCTCACCCACTTGCCTGGATCAGCTTGCTCCAATGTCCTCTGGTGCATCTGGTTCCCCCTCAGGTCACTGGTTTGTCCACTCACCTGGATCAGCTCAACACTGCTGTCCTCTGGTGCATCTCATGCATCCCTCTGGTCACTGACTTGCCCACTCACCTAGATCAGCTCACCTTCACTGTCCTCTGGTGTGTCTGGCACCTATTTGGATTATGGGCTGCTCTGCTGGCTTTGATTCTCTCCCTATCTATTTCTCTTGCCTGAGTCATTCCTCATGCAGTCTCATTAAGCAGGGACCATGTGGTGGGGTAGTGGCAGGATGGGCCAGTAACCCTTCTTCCCCGCTCTCCTCTCTCCTCCTTCATTATGCAGTCTCTCCTCCTCTTCCTTCCTAGCCCCATACTGTATTCTCTCTCCTCTCTCTCTCCTCTCTCTCCTTTCCTTTTTCTCAGCTTACTTTACCTCTTCCACTTATCTCTGCTGTCTCCTTTTTTCTGATGTTTCCCCACTTGCTTTTCTATCCCTCTTTTTGTCTTCTTTTCTCCTCCTTTTGTATACTCCTTTCTGCCATGCATTTCCCCCTTTTATCTTCTCTTTCTCCTATGTTACCTCTTCCTCCCTAATTTCCAGTGGGTCTCCCACCTGGTGGCAATCCATTAACTGAGACCCACACGGCTGATTGGGACCACTTGAGTATCACATGGCCAGATTGGGGTCACCACCAGTCTGATTGGCACACCATCGGCTGAGCACTGTGCAACGGGACCAGGCCAGCCTAAGTGCTGTACAGCCAGATAGGGCCACCACCCAGATGATTGGTGCACCACAATTGGGTCCCAGGGACACCTGCCAACCACTGTCCTATTAACATGCTGCCCAACTGGCTGAGCACTCGAGGCTGGAATGGGGCCACCTGAGCACTGCACAGCCACATAGGTACTACCCAAGTGCTGTGCACCTGGATCTCAGCCAGCCTTCCCTTCTATGCATTTCCCCAGCTTCCATCAGAACTTCCCCACCCACTCTGTAGAGGCCTAGTTCTCTCTCACCAGGCATTGGTACACTGCCCACAGTGCCGGATAAATGCCCTCCAACTCTGAACTATTCATGGGGACTAGTGAGGTGAGCAGACACCTGACCAGATCCATGTTTGTCCCCACAATCAGAGAACTCTGGCTATCCCTGGAGGGGAGGGGACACATATAATGACAAGGTATCAACAATTTCAGAATGTCCCGCAACAGGGGCCCAAACATCATCTGGAGAAGTAGGTAACCACCATAGGGAAAACTTTCAGTTCCAGTACCCCAGAACTCTAGGTTGCCCAACTTCTGTAGGGGCAGGTACTTCAATTGTTTATCATAACAATCCCTGTACAATAGCATCATATAGGGACCTGAGTCTAGTAGGGCCCTCATGTAAATTCCCTCCACCTCCACCAAACTATGAGGGAGGGTCCTACTAATTGATTGGGAACTCTGTCAGCAGGGGATGCTTGGCCTGGCAGTTCATGTTTGGACCCCCTCCTGGGCTTGGAAAGGCTGTTGTTGATATTTGTTGCAATGCCTCATCTCCTGGTCCCTACATGGCCCTCATGAATAGAGACTCACCACAGAAGAAGGTGTTCCCTCCAACTCTATGACCAGGCAGAGCCTTTTTGGAATTTTACTTGTGGGTTGTGGTGCCTGCTTCTGCTGCCCTCTGTCATTAATGATGGAGCTGGCTGATATCAGTGGGCACCCAGTTGACTCCTTCACTGGGACCCTCAGTAGTTTCCCCACTTGGCCTGATTTTTGGATCTAGGTGGCTTCATGCAGATACATCTATAATGTCCTTCATCTCCACAATTATAATAAATCACTGGTCTCACTGACCTCTCGGCTGGAGCAGGGAGGTCTACCCCTCTTCTGGCTGACCTTGTTGCATCCCCCCCCCCCAGGATGAGATAGTCTTTATTGTCCATGAGGTCACCACCTTCGTCAATCAGGCTATATGGGTCTCTAAGATGGTAAATCAGGTATCAGTGTTTATAGCACTAACCGCCCCGACTCCTAAGGGCATTTCTGGTGGTAGGTCGACCATGGCTTCCTTGTCATTTTCCATTGCCTTTTCTGCTCTTACTCTTCTTATGGGTACTCTAAAGAGTACTCTAAAGTAACCCTCTTGCCTAAAGCCCTTAGCTGAGCCTGTGCATGATGCCCCTTGCAGAATCTGTACATCCTGGCCTGATCTACTTCTGTGGGCTCCATCCCTTTTTTCAACACAATCTGATACCACAAATTAGACAGTCTTTCGCCCTTTTCTGGTACATGTGCTTGAACTGGTATGCCAACTGGTGTGGTCTATGTTGTCCCGAACTTATCTTGCAATATGCAGAGATAGTCATTGGCCATGCACAACCTCTGTTAAGCTTTAATTTCTATCAGCTTCTGCTGCAATCCTCAACTTCTTTTGTGCGCAATTCCTTTACTGCCTATATGGCTTGTTTCATCCATGCTTCTTATTCCTCTTTCTTCAAGATCACAGATTACATCCTGAAAAGACATACAATTTCCTATACCTGGCCCCCGAGTGGTAGCTGTCTGTTGGAGTGTGCCTGTCGAAGCCTGGAGGAGCCTTGCTCCTTGAGTCTTTGTGTGGCAGGGACAAATGCCCCTTCCTTGGGCCCGAGGCCTCAGCTACAGGTGTGGCCATGTTTTTACTCCCTGATCCACTGTCCTAGGGGTTTGGGTAAATCACCTGCACTCTTATGTCTTCTGTTAACTGGATGCTCTCATGCCCAAAGCAAGCTGGGACCCTCTTCTTCCATTCTAGTAACACATAGGAGTGGGAGGTGTCTCGGTCCACAATGGATATCCTCTGATCTAGAAGTAGGGCCTTCACTCAGTGGTGGAATTCAAATACCTGAACAACCGGTTCTCTTGTTTGATGCAGGCCTGGGCTTCCAAGGCCTAGAACGGACTTCCGGAAGTGGCATTCAAGCACTTCTGGTGGACCATTCTAGGCCTGGGAGGCCTCCTCCAGGCCTCAAAGGCCTAGAATGGACTTCCGGAAGTGGCATCCATGCACTTCTGGTGGGCTGTTCTAGGCCTGCGAGGCCTCCTCCAGGCCTCTGAGGCCTAGACTGGACTTCCAGAAGCCAGCCGGTTCTCTGAATGCAGCAAAATTTAGCTACTGCTTCTACTGAACCAGTGCGAACTGGCTGAATCCCACCACTGCCTTTACTGCCTGCAGAATTTGCTCCTCTGTCCAGGCACCCATAGGGATATCAATTCTCATGTTTGTTCTATCTTGCTATTTTGTTCTTCATGCTACTTAGTAATGGTGTGGTGTCCATTTTACTATTTGGCTCTCCATAACAGCAACCCTGTGAGGTAAATTTGGCTGAATGAGAATGGCCAAGATCACCCAGTTGACTTTCATGGCTAGGGCAGGACTAGAACTTACTTTCTCACCTTCCAATCTGGTGCCTTAACCTTTTCAAAGAATCTACCTTGGAAGACTCCAGGGTTAGCAGACGATTTTTGGCTAAATATTCTTATTAATGCCAATAATGTCTGAAGAGAGAATTCAGTTTTCTCTATGGGGAATAAAAATAGTATTGTTTCTAACCAAAATCCATATATTTATTGTTGTTACCCCATGTGTGCCCTGCCTTTCTATATCATGGGTCCCCAGCACCAGGGCCGCAGTCCAATACCGGGCCATGGCCTGTTTGAAACTGGGCCACGGCAGCTGGCCTGCATAGCTTGACTTGCGCAAGTGGTGAGATGGCATGAACATGCAAACTCAACTTGCATGAACAGTGGGACAGTGTGCATGTGTGCACGCCTATGTACCAGCCCACCACTTGCATGGGTTGGTTCCCCTCTCCCCCTCCTTCTGGGCTGCCAACCTGCAAAGGTTGGGGACTGCTGTTCTATATCATGTTATAAAAATGGGAAAATAAAAAAAGGTAAAAAGGATATATCTTCTACTAATATGAACATAAATTAAATAATATAATAAAGTCCAAACACTAACAAAGGAGGAAATCCTTTTCAGAAGTCCATTAAGTGGATTTCCAGAAATGAAGGGATTTTTAAAAAATCTCTTCAGCATTCCCAACATCTAAGCATGTTCATAATTGGATAGATAATTTCCCAGATAGCTATGCCCAAGGCTTCAAAGGTTGAAATCAACAAAATAATGTTGAATTTTCAATCACATCATAAGTGTTCTGAACGTTTACTGGAACATTTTTAAGATATGGGAGAAAAAAAAGATCCTTGGACATCCCTCAGACTAATGACCACAGATGTATAGAAGTGCTGCCACATCATCATCTTCTGAAACACATCTCAAAACATGAAGAACAGAGTTTGCCAGTTCCTTTTTGGCAAGTTTCTATGATTGATGGTATGCAATGTAGCTAAAACTCTTAGGAGACTTGCTAAGATCATTCTTTTCCCTTCCATCTGATACAGGGTATCCACCAGGGCATTTTAAGGGAAGGAGTGAGGAAAAAAAGATGAGAGACAAAGTCTTCATCCATGAGAAATCAAATTCAGCAAAGAGGAGCTACTGGCTGGTGAGTGTGCCTGCCAGAATATCAAAATTTGTACCTTTGTGAATCAGGATTGATATGAGTTAATAATACAGACATTAATATTTTTTTATGCTTTTATCAAGCAGTACAATACAGCTGGGCTTTCAGCCACACAGAGGACCCTTTCAGTGTTCTAAGTGATAAAAGAAAACTGCTATTACATTTAGGATTTTCCAAAAACCCTTCTTCTTTTTCATTTGCTTCCTTTCTTTCATTTTTTTTTATAACCAAAGCCAAGTTTTGGATTGGCTATAATTTAACAGTGTCCTTTTGACATTCATGGAATTTATGGAATTTATAGACACACAACAAGGCAGACTATATCTTTCTGACAGATATGAGTCTGAAAGATCCCAGAGGTATATATTGTACTTATGAAATTTGTTTCTGCTTTTCACTGTTAATTCTAGGCCTTTGTTGGCATACAAAATTGATTAATCTGGGTTTTGAAAGATTTAACACATTTCTTCTTTTTAATCCAAAGACACAAGAAATCCTTTTCATCATAATTTATAAAGTTGATGAATTTTGGTATGTGTGCATGGTGTGCTTTTTGCAATTCCTCTTCTATCATACATTTGGTAAAATTAATGTAGTTAGTAACTTTGAATCAAAGAGGAAAGAACAGAATTCTGAATATGGAAAGTTAGAGAAATGAATTATGCCAATCTGGTATGGGTTGAAGTGACTGGGGACACAGCACAATATAAATTCAATCTAATTGAAACAAGAATACAGACATTTCAACTGTAGTGCCATTTGATATTTTCTTATAAGAAAACAAGGTACTTTGCTCTTATAGTTTATTTAATACTGGAGTCTCCTTTTGATATATGAGCCATGGATAAGAAACAATGCATGCCCATTACTTAATGGTTCCATCAACATTTAAATTGGTTAGTTTTAGGAATCAATATTTTTTCCAAACAATACTCTTAGATGCCTGACATATCTAATGATTAAAATAATAATTCTTTCTTTGTTTTAAAAATTAAGCCTCATGGAGACAGACAGAGATAGACAGAGAGATAGACAGACCATGTTCTGTTTTGGGGTAAGCAGTGTTAGTGCAGAAAAAGAGAAAGATATTAAATGAAACAAACTGTTAAGCAAATCTAGTTTACCTCAGCTCCTTTTACTACTATATATTTTTATCCTTGCTTCCCCATATTTTGCACCAGTTTTCATGTTATCTTTTAAACTTGCTTCTTTCTTTTTGACGATCTCATAAACTTCATCCAATCTCAATTTTAAACATTTATGGGTACATTTGTCAATAAATTTGAATTGCAACCTCTTTTTAACATTGGTTCAATGTCTTGCTTTAAGTAAATTTATTTTATCTGAGATTTTCAGAAAATATAACCCTAGCACAAAGTGAGGAAAGCATATGTTTGTATTCTGTGGATATTTATTTATTTTATATCTTTTAGTTTAACCACATATATTTCTTAATTAATTATTTCCTATTGTGTTCAATTTATCTTTATGTTTCTCCTGACATAGGCAGCTCTTACATTCATTACAACAAAGTATCCTAAATATCCTAACTATCCTATTAAATAGTTCCTGATAATAAATCTATGTCCTATTTAAGTTTGCTACAGAAATTGGAAGCAAATTTGGAAAATCAGCGCAATAAAAGCTTTTCTTAAAAACATGAGTGACTTTATCAAAATTTACAAAATATTTTTTCATGTCATCTTAGGTTAAAATAAAGTATGATTAGAAGATGCTATTAAGACAAAAGATGAGAATTTTGAGAGAAAATGCAACAAATTTGATTAAGATATGAATTGTTTTATGGATAGGAGTATGTTCATAAATTTGCTATAGATATTTGGTGATCAGATATATTAATTTTTTAAAAAGAAGCTTTATTCTGTCTTTCTACCATCTCTGTGCTCCAAATTTACTATGACAACATTTCTCACAAAGTTTTAAAATTATACATGTCTAGCACAAGAAAATGCTAATTATGAAAGGATAGGAGGGCAACAAAGCATTATTCTCTTTTCAATATTCTGATACTCCTCCTCTTAACATACTTTTTCATTTTAAAACTGAGCTGGTCACAATTATTTATTATTGCCAAACCGGCTGCATTGGATTAGTGGTATCTTGAGTCATTACATACACTATAAACCTGTTGCACATGGTAGCCATTCCTGAGCAAAAATAATACTTTTTCTTTCTGACCTTCGAGAAGGACAATGGTTACATTTAAAGACATAATAATATAATAACGAAGATATAAAAGCCAGAAAACATAAACTAGGTAATTCTGCATTCTGTTTCCACACTGTATTCATGTATTCATGCCATACTCCATTAGTGTCAGGTCCACTATCTTCAGCTTGGTGCCGCGCTGGTGTTCTGCCATCAAAGGACTGGGAGGAGGGATGGGGGGGATAAATGGGCAATAAAATTGTATGCATTGTTGTGTAGGAATTCGGGAATGGGGATGACAGCTGAGAAAAGCAGATCAACATGTAACTGATTTGTGCCAAGGAATCTTGAAGGCCGTTTGCCCTGAGTGTGGAAAGTTAATAGCCCAAACACCTCAGTATTCTCAAAACATCCTGGTGGCATTGCATTGGCTGCATTTGGACTGGTCATGGGGGGAGGGACAGGACTGAAGGAAATAGTTTTGTACTGATGTGTGGGAAGATTCCTTCTGACTTTACTGCAACCAGCATCTCTTAGTAAAAGTACCTTTCACTTCAACCAAATCATGGAGTCGAGAGTTTTTATTCTTAAAGGGATCAGACTGGGGCAGGTCTGACAATCAGTGCTTATAGCATAGTAGATGTCTTCCAAAACTGGCACATCTGGGAATTCCCTTTGGTTGAAATTGTCCAAGTAAGATAGATGACCTGGGGCATTATCCAAAATGAGTAGAATTTTGAAGGTGATCTTTTTTATTGTGGCAATACCTTTCTACTTCTGGGATGAAATGATGAAAGAACCAGTCTTCAAAGATGAGAAAGGTTACCCAAACTTTGATACAAATGATGTTATGTATATAGTCATATAATTAGGAGAAGTGCTAATATGGTCATGTTTAATTTAGCCTTCTGCATAGGAGGAAGCAAGCCCTTTGTGATGTTCTTGAGAGTTTTTGGGTTCTCAGAATGTTTCAGGTCACCAGAAACATTGCCACCTAGTAAGACACTTAGCTTATCCTTAACATCTTTAAGCTGGGCATTGAGTTGTCTCCCTTGCTGATGCTTCTGTCCAGTATTTTCTTCCAACAAAGCCTCAGTTCATCCACATTCAATATTTAAATAACCATCTTCCTTAATGAGCTTCTTGGGGGATTCTGGAACTTCTTGGCTGCATCCTCATTTGCACTTGCTGTCTTAAACTCAATTTCACATTATAAATCTGAATTTATAATTGACTTAATAACTCAGTTAATCTATTCTCTACAGTCTGATAAAAATGCTTTGTAATATATATGGGAATGAATTCTCGTCAGCTACTCCTTCAGGTAATGGCATTTATTCTCACATTTTTTCCAAGATCATATAGTATAGCAACAGAAAAAAAGATGTGACTGCTTTAAGAAGATATGCTCTTTCATTCTTTATAATCAAATAGAATGTTGGAAAGAGATTACATTAAAGAGCTTGGAACTCTGTCTGTCATTAGGATAACTCTCCTGAACCAGAACAGAATAGAACCAAATTTATTGTAATAGAAGAATCAGAAAAATAAAGTTGAGTTTGAAAATGGTCCAAATCTTGCCCAAGGGTATTAAAATTTCCCAATGCATCTTTATGGGAAAATTGGACAACTGGTCAGAAATTTTCTGACTGCTCCATTCTTCCTCTTCTTAGATTACATGATCCAGAACATAGTGTATATAATTGATTTTGTACTTTCTAGTGAATACATATACATACAACACAACCAGGGTCAGCTCTAGACATTTTGGCATCCAAGCAAAGTCATATTCTGGAACCTCTGTGGTTTGGCTCATCTTCTGATTATATTAAGAACTTTGAAAAGGTGCCCTCATATTTCTAAATGATATCTAACTCTTGACTAGGCATACTGGCTCAATGAATGTGCTGTTACTGCTTTTTGCTTTTTTATTATATTTTTCATAAAGTTTTCTTTTTCAATTTTGGCACCCCCTAAATTATGGCACCCCTAGGCTTGTGTCTATCCAGGCCTTAGCCTAGAGCTTTACACAACACATATAGACCCTTCCTGATGAGACTCTCATGTACACACATTTGCTCATTGCCTGATTAGGTGCTGGGAAGAATTGCATACTTATAGGCAGATGCATCATACTTTCGTTACAACCAAAGAAAATATAGATACTTCCTATGGCTGGCTATTGCTGGTGAAGAGATTGAAAGAATCCCAGAAACCATGTTTTACATGCTTTCCTTATCTTGTTTGAAACTGAATACATAGCCAACCCTATTGGTTAGTTGTGACCCATTGAATTGCACAATCAGTTTCTGCAAAATTTGATAAATCTTACCAGTCTCTCCAAAGATGAGAAGAAAGATGGTTGCAATTTTGTGACTGGCTGCTCTATTTTCTACTCAGTGTGAATGATTGGACACAGTGCTCTGTTGAATGGATGCTGAAATAATGCATTGCGGGGCTGTTCTTGATTTTTCTAATTTTTCTAAATTAGAAATATTAAAAGAGTATGTGGGAAATGGGAAAGTAGAACATTTGCTTGAAACACACTTCCAGTCCTTCTGTCTTTGCCTTTCCCTTCTTGTTGTCCTATTCCAGAGCTGGAAAACCTGCTGCTGCTGCTAATTTGAGCAGATGGTATAGAAGGCAATAATAATAGGCAGAGACGAAGAGAAATGCTATGTGAAACCAGGGGTCTCCTCATTTTCTAAAGACAGTGAAGCAAAGTGCATCACAGCTATAAATAATCTACCTAAGATTCAATGCTGTTATAATGGTTTATAATCTGCCACTGAAAAAGTGGGAAATTATAAGCCATTGTGACATCACAAAAATAACAGAAATTACAAAATCCACCTCATTTGCATGATGAAATCGTAATGCATGTGTGATGTAACTTGTCCAGATGCCGATGGCAGCACCATTTCTTACAATTCAATGTTCCGTGCCAATTTTTGAACAAGTAATGTGATGCTGGAATTTCCATAAGCATAGTCAATCAAAATCTAAGAGTTTGAGATGAAATTTCTCAGTAAAACATTATTTTTCCATTTTTCCTACTCATCCATTGTTTAGATATTTTTCAAAACATTTTCCCCCTTTGGACTACTATGCTTTAGGCTTGAGTAGAGCAGGGCTTTTCAACATGTACGGGTACCAACTGTGTACTTTGGCACTTGCAGGTGGGTAACGCGACCATCCTAGAAAAGTGGTAGCAGGGGAGGGGAATGAGCTGAACCGGTGTAGCACTGCACCAGCCTAGTGAGATGGCTGGAGCTGCAGGGCTGTCAGGGCTCGCGAAAGCGCCAGATCAGTGCCGCTTTCCAGCTAATCGATGCTTCTTCAGGACTGTCCGGGCTCAGGGAAGCGCCAGGTCACGCCAACAGCGCGCTGGAGCTCGGCGCTGATCCTGGTGCTTCTGCTGAGCCAGGAAGACGCCGATCAAACTGGAATGTTGGCAGCATCTCCAGGAGTTTTGTGATTTACTTCAGATCTTGGCAACCGATTCATATTTAGACGGTCCCAGTGTCCGTCTGGAAGTGACCAAAACCTAATCTGCAACCACCCACAATGGGGGGAATAAAAACCAAACATCCTCCCACCCCACCCCGCGCCATCCTCAACAGAAATGCTCACACAATGAAAACCTCGGACGGAGGAAGAGCGCCGCCGGGTGGGCAGCAGGTGTCTTGCTCGGCTGTGGGCTTGGGGGCACTTTTTTCAGGGCCATTTTTTATCTCAAGTTTTTTGACACTTGCTAGGTGGTACTCGATATTGCCAAATCCTAAAGTGGTACAATGTGAAAAAGGTTGAAAAGCCCTGGAGTCGAGAGATTTTCTTATCCTACCTGTAAGCTTTGAAAATCTTTGTTTCTTAAGATGAGTCAACAACTATCAATAATAACAAATAAACTACGTAAAACTGCCTTAAGAGATATGGAGCAGATGATCTTAGGAAAAAACCAGTCTAGGATAAGATGAACCAACCATAAAGCATCTTCTGAATTTACAGCAGCTATCAGTTGCAGAGAAAAGAAGGATTCCCACTAAAAGGCGATCTGTGTGGGGTTTTTCTATACTTTTCTCCTATTTCAGAAACTTTCCCTAAAATGATAACCTCTAGTAATCAAGTTAAACTCTTGGGACAAAATTGTGTGTGTTGTGTGTGTGTGTGTGTGCAGTCAATGCTTTAATACATATACATTTTATATTAGCATCATCAATCCAAACCCAGAAAAATAAATTGAGCCCAGTAATATGTAAATTTTGCAAAGTATGCAACCTCTGAGACGTACCACACATTACCGCACTCATCCTTCAAGCAAATTCCACATCTTTATATAAAGTCGCAGAAGAATTTGTAGTAATGTTTATTGGAAATGCTTTTTCTCTTTCCCCTCTTCCTCTCTGTGCTGTATCTTCTCTGTCCTTGATAAATTCACTGTGATTTGGAATAATTTGCACAGCCTCATTGGAAATATATCTGCCTATACTGGCAGAAATTGCTCATCTTTCAACTACTTTTTAGAGGACATAAGTGAGTGGTCCTGCCAATATTCTGCTTCAGTATTGAATTATCAAAGAAATTCTGAAATGATGGGGAGATATGCTGATAGATATGTACTCTGCATGCTTGGATCTAATCACTACTTTGTTATTTAAACATTGCTAGATTCTTACAAGAGAAAAAAATGTAACAGAAGAAGAATGCCTCTTCTTATAGTGCATTGCATGATGATTTTTCTCTCTCAATGTTTTCTACAGAACCCAGAGTGACATTTAATGAAAATCTTTCACCTTGTTTGTGGCATACTCTACTGTATCATTATAGCTAGATGATTGGCTAATGAGTTTTCCTTTTTCTTACTAGTTTCAAATTCCCATATGAATCAATACTGTGTACTAACGAAATGCAAACACAGTGGTAACAAAAACAAACGCCATAGACATGTTTACAAATTCCTATCATCCATACTGAAATTTTAATTTGACTATTCGATTAAAAACTATGACTTTAATGGGTCTTTGTTTTTATATTCTTACTATTTCGAACATTCATACGTGGTACTTTTGCTGGAAAGTGTGATTAAAATTACTGCACACAATTCCAGCAAAACAATGCTTTAATAAAAGGAACTAGATTATCTTTGAAAGTCTATTCCAAGAAAAAGTAACCTTCAATGGTTGGATAGATTCATGCTTTCAGGAACTATTCTTATCAATAAAATGATCATTTTTCATCTGCTCAGTTGTATGTTTTTCCTGCTAGAAGGCAGCATCTCATTTGCAAGAGTAATTGAAACAGCTAGAACAGTCCGACCAATCCTACATCTCTACTTATAGGTGGACATTTTCTAATATCACCAGAAGTTTAAGGCTTTCTACTGATCCTATCTTCATCTAAATGCATATGATTATGTTATAAAACAGTGAAGTTTTTTCACCATATGCCTATGCTGAAAAACTTATATATCTATTTTAATTGGACTCTTCTAGATCATCTAATACCCGTTCTACTTAATATTGTTAATGATGAGTAAGCAGTGTTATAGGAAGATGCAGAAAAGAAATAAGAAAAGACAGAACGAATTGCTGCTCAAAACTTATTTTATCTATTTTAGATTCACGATTATAAATCATATTTCCCCCCCACTCTTACCTAGAGATTTGTTCCACTTCCAGAAATATCATTTAAATACTTTTATCTATAGCAATTAGTCCTGCGTGTTACAACTGTAATATGAGCGAATGTGATTGCTCTGCTGAGGCAAACTTAACACGACATTTGGTGGCGCTTGGATATGGGGTGACTCTGATAGGGTCTGTCTGCTCTGGATGTCCCAAGGCCTGTCTCCACCGCGTCCTGAGGTATCCTGTGTTCTCTTGACCTGCCCTTCATCCCATATGCCTTGACTTTTTCCCACCCTAGGGGTTCCACACCCGCCCTCCCCCTCCTCACTATCTGCACTTACCTTCGTATAATATTTCTGAAGGTTCTGTGTGTTGAGGAAGTTCTAACTATTCTGCCCTTCATCATCCTGCAGTCAAGGTATCATCATAGCAGGTGCCATTTTTTTGTGGGGACAATTATTGTCGAAAGGGCAACAGCGCTACGAAGAAAATCTCTTCCACGTCTTAAAATAGTGGCTCCTTCTGGAATGGCTAGTCTGTGTCTTAAGGAACTCAAAGG
This sequence comes from Azemiops feae, assembly GCA_023970755.1. NCBI lineage: Eukaryota > Metazoa > Chordata > Lepidosauria > Squamata > Viperidae > Azemiops > Azemiops feae. The sequence continues at coordinate 122,906 of JALGBA010002487.1, forward strand.
GGAATGGCTCCTACTTCTCATCTCTGGCTTCTCGAAGCACCATTTTTGAGTGGGCTGCAATTGATTGAATGAATGAAATGGTGGGCCGCATTTGCTGGAATGGAGCGACTCAAAAAAAAAAAACATAAACCACACATCCTTAGAATGCTAAGGTCAGACGCTGCTATTGTGAGTCTCTGGAGCTTTAGATCTTGCTATGTGAAAGAGAGTGGGCCACTCTGCCTCTTTGTGTCGGCTTGGCAAAGTGCATGCTACTGTTCTGGTTCTCCTTCATTGAACCGGCTCCATTCTGGCGGTTGTTGTCCAGTTCCATATCTCCTTTTGTGTTGGGAAGTAAAGTTACAGGGATCGCTGGTAGAAAAAATTATTTGTATCTGTTTCATGTTAGGTGTCAGACTGGATAAACTGCACAACTATGCTATTACACACTGGTGACAACTTTCTATGGATTAAACGGATGGAATGATACATTAATTCTTGTGCTTCTTGTCAGAATCAGCTGCTTTCATATTGTCACCACGTATGCCTCCTGGAAATTGGAGTGAGGTTAATCCTCATGTGCGCAGAGATTAGTGCACTTTAAGTCCTCATAGTCGTTGCAGTTGTATTGTGAATGGGAATGAAATTGGTCACTGGCAGTCTTCAGGCTTGGTGCCTCAAGACTTATGCTCTCCCCTCTATTTTGTTAATTTCAATAACAATTTGAAACAGAAGCTTTGGGGCATGTATTCTGTAGATTGTTGAGTAAAGCTACCCTTTCAAACACACAAGAACTCCTCAATGAGTAAGTTTTTATGTGGCATACTGTAGAATACAAACCAATCTGATTGTAGCTAAAAAATAAAAAAAAGATTTCTGTTTCAACTGCTACTATTTCCTCAGCTACCAAGTTGACATAAACTTTCGCTCGATAACAGGTTGTTGCACTCCGTTATAGATTTCCTTTGTTCCCTGAGCTGGCTGCTAAGCCTCCCATCTTGGTTCTTATCAGACGCTATGTTATCTCTATTTCTATAGATCTAGCAGGTAGTTCCATTCATAATTGGGACTGGATATCTTGGTCTATTGAGTGAAGGTCGTAATTAAATATAAGATAACAGATACATACATATATATTTTATTGGAGGAAGCTTAAGATTTAACAATAAGTTTAGGACATATTAAAAAGGCTCGTATAGAAACACCTTAACTAACTTCTATAGGGTAGGTCAGGATGTAATTATACGTATTATTTGTAAGATTGTTCACTCGATCCAAATAAATCCGCAGAAGAGATCTCTGACATTATGCTCTGAAACATCACAGTCTTTATTTTGAGCAAAAAGAAAGCCAGGTGCTTCCTAATCTCTTGTCTCTACGCGGAGACAAGAAAAAGCACACACACACTACTAGAAAATTCCCTTTTATCTTAAGGTCAGGCTTTCTCACTAAACTAACAGCTAAAAGGATGTCTTTTTGTCTGAATTGTTTTTTCTTTATCTATCAGGTTATATCAGTTCGTCAGCTTAGTTAGCGAGGCATTCGTCTTTGAATACACAGTTGCTAGTCAGCAATCCAGAATGTCTCATTGGCAGATACATTTGCAGTTACAGCGGAGGAAGAACATATATTGAATCAATACCCAACCAAAACAAAAACAAAAACCGAAAAACCCAAACCCGAAAACCCTAAACTCGCGCTATATGATCCGCACATTTAAGTTAAGCTAGGTTCTTTCTCCTTGGTCAGGCTTTTATTATATCTGAGCAAGTAAAGGCGCAAACAATGAATGAAGGCAATGGCTGGTTAACTAAGTTATATTTTTCCCTTTATATATTTCTATTATTATACATGGCTCGAAGTGCAGATGACGCAAGGCACAGGGTGGAAAGGGCAGCACTGCAGTCGATGCCAGATCTCAGTCCATAAGCCAAGTGGAGGGAGCAGCAATAGACGTCAGCAGCTATTCAGAGAGCTTCTCTGGCTCTTCTAATAAGCTGCATCAGGCTGCAATCTACTTACTCAACATATGGAGCAAAATGCATTGTGATATCACCCGCTATTTCCTGTCCAGATGGCCGGTGCTAAACTTCTGACTCCGGCTTCTGACTTGCCTTGCTATCGACCCTGTGCTTTGGACCTGGATTTTATAACTCATCTGGACTTGTACCTTGTTTGGATATCCATGTGGAAACTTTGGACTTGCGGTTTGGACCTAGCCTTCTGTGTGGATTGTTGCTGTATCTTGACTCTTCTCTCTTCATGTTTTAAACTCTGGTTCCTTGGCGAAAGGGGCTTGCGTAATTCAATGAAGCTATGAGTATGCCATGCAGGGCCACCAAGATGGACAGGTCATAGCAGAGAGTTCTGACAAAATGTGATCCACTGGAGAAGGAAATGGCAACCCACTCCAGTATCTTTGCCATGAAAACCATGGACAGTACAAAAGGCAAAAAGATATGACGCTGGAAGATGAGCCCCTCAGGTCGGAAGGTGTCCAATATGCTACTGGGGAAGAGCAGAGGGCTAGTACTAGTAGCGCCGAAAAGAGTGAAGCGACTGGGCCAAAGCCGAAAGGACGCTCAGCTGTGGATGCATCTGGTGGTGAAAGGAAAGTCCGATGCTGTAAAGATTTTTCTCCATAGGAACCTGGAATGTAAGATCCATGAATCAAGGCAAACTGGACATGGTCAAACAAGAGATGACAAGACTGAACATCGACATCTTAGGAATCAGCGAACTAAAATGGACAGGAAGGGTGAATTTAATTCAGAGGACCATATACTACTGCGGGCAAGAATCCTCAGAAGAAATGGAGTAGCCTTCATAGTCAATAAAAGAGTAGGAAAAGCAATACTGGGATACAATCCCCAAAATGACAGAATGATCTCAGTTCGAATCCAAGGCAAGCCATTCAATATCACAGTAGTCCAAGTCTATGCCCCAACCACTGGTGCGAAGAGGATGAAATTGACCAGTTCTATGAAGCCCTACAGCACTTATAGAATCAACACCAAAAAATGATGTCCTTATCATCATGGGGGATTGGAATGCTAAAGTAGGAAGCCAAAAGATAAACGGAATAAACAGGCAAGTTTGGCCTTGGAGTACAAATGAAGCAGGGCACAGGCTGATAGAATTTGTCAAGAGAATACGATGGTCATAGCAAACACTCTTTTCCAACAACCAAGAGACGGCTCTACACATGGACATCACCAGACGGTCAACACAGAAATCAGATTGACTATGTGCTCTGCAGCCAAAGATGGAGAAGCTCTATACAGTCAGTAAAAACAAGACAGGAGCTGACTGTGGCTCAGATCATGAGCTTCTCGTTGCAAAATTTAGGCTTAAATTGAAGAAAGTAGGGAAAAAGCACTAGGCCACTCAGGTATGAATTAATCAATTGGAAAACTCAAACAGAACTGGACCACAAGGATTGGAAAAGAGTACATTTACATATCCAATTCCAAAAGAAAGGCAAATGCCAAAAGAATTTGCAACTATCGCATGCATGATAAAGCCACTCACATTTCACATGCTGAGTAAAGTTGCATGACTTAAAATCCTACAAGCAGTAACTCCATCAAAGTGCATGTGGATCAATACTTACCAGAAGTAACAGGCAGGTATTATGCGAAGAGGCAGAGGAACTAGAGATCAAATTGCCAACATACGCTGGATCATGGAGAAAGCTAGGGAGTTCCAGAAAAACATCTACTTCTGCTTCATTGACTATGCTAAAGCCTTTGATTGTGTGGATCACAACAAATTGTGGCAAGTCTTAAAGAGATGGGAGTACCAGACCATCTTATTTGTCTCTGAGAAACCTATATGCGGGTCAAGAAGCAACAGTGAGAACTGGACACGGAACCACTGATTGGTTCAAAATTGGGAAAGGAGTCGGCAAGGCCTGTATACTGTCGCCCTGCCTATTTAACTTATATGCAGAGCACATCATGAGAAAGGCAGGGCTAGATGAATCAAAGTTGGAATTAAGATTGCCGGGAGAAATATCAACAACCTAAGATATGCAGATGATACCACTCTAATGGCAGAAAGTGAAGAGGAACTAAAGAGCCTCTTGATGCGGGTGAAGAAGGAGAGTGCAAAAGTTGGCTTGAAACTCAACATTAAGAAAACCAAATCATGCATCTGGCCCTCTCAATTCCTGGCAAATAGATGGGGAAGAAATGGAGGTAGTGACAGATTTTATTTCCTGGGCTCCAAGATCACGCAGATGGGGACTGCAGCCAAGAAATTAAAAGACGCTTGCTCTGGGGGGAAAGCTATGGCAAATCTAGACAGCATACTAAAAAGCAGAGACATCACCCTGCCAACAAAAGTGGTATAGTCAAGGCCATGGTTTCCCAGTTGCAATGTATGGCTGTGAAAGTTGGACCATAAGAAAGGCTGAGCGCAAAAGAATTGAGGCCTTTGAACTATGGTGCTGGAGAAGACTCCTGCGAGTCCCTTGGACTGCAAGGCGATCAAACCGGTCAGTCCTAGAGGAGATCAACCTGACTGCTCTTAGAAGGCCAGATCCTGAAGTTGAAACTCAAATACTTTGGCCACCTAATGAGAAGGAAGGACTCACTGGAGAAGAGCCTAATGCTGGGAAAGATTGAGGGCAATAGAAGAAGGGGGACAGAGAATGAGGTGGCTGGATGGAGTCACTGAAGCAGTAGGCATGAGCTTAAATGGACTCCAGAAGATGGTAGAGGACAGGAAGACCTGGAGGAACGTTGTCCATGGGGTCACGATGGGTCGGACATGACTTTGCAACTAACAACAACAACAATCTTGATCTTGGACTTTGTATTTGCCCATTGATGTTGTGTGGACTTCTCTGCTTTGGTATCTGGTGTTTCTAATAAGTGGGACCTGGGGAATAACACTAGGGCTTGCGGTGTCTCAATAAAGTATTCAAAACTCTTTGGCATGTGCAGGCATGGACTGGAACAGGACAGTTACATAGAATGCATTATAAAAGATTGGCCCATCAGGATCTGACAGATCTTTTGGGCTGCATGTGTTATAACAAACAATACTTCATCTATGAGAATCATCTAGGCATGAACTGCATCTGGGTGACCACAATATGTACTAAATCAAAGGAAGTATGAATCTGATTTTGATGTTTCCATAAAAGGAAAGGTACAATTAATGCTCTATAAATAGAGCTTCAGTGTTTTGACAAAAGCAGATGAAGAGTGATGTCAAAATTGGAACTCACCACTTTATGTTATTTTTCAATAGTTCTTGGGGAATAAAGTGAGCTCCAGGGGTTTTCCCCTCTCCTGATTAGTCAAATAAGGGAGTTAATTTCAGTCTCAGATGCTGGAAATTACTCAGGTAAATTTTGCTTTTTTTTGTACTGAGGTCACACTGGAGTTACCTTCCTCATGACTGCTTTGCCTAACAACCACAGCCCTAACACTCCTGGCTGCAATTGTTAAGCCTGTATTTACAGCTGTTTGTATTTTCCTGGGGTCATGTGACTGCGTTTTGCAACATTTTGCAACATTTTATTCTGGGTTTCAGCAGGAAAGCTGCATAGGAAGCAATAGCTTTGCTTTATACCATGGTGTTTACTTTATGACTATAGCAGTTGCTTTACAACCACAGTAGTTACTTAATGTCCACCACAAAAAAAGTTGTAAAATTGGGTTGGTCATAAGGATGCCCACTTTACAACTGACATAACTTATGACCATAATGGGGAGTAACCATAAAATTGCTAATGATTTTATTCATTAGAAATAATGGTAATTGTAATATTCCTAATGCCTGCATAAATATATACTAGTTTGTACAATTTTTACCTATCATCCTTATAACTAGGGCTTTTTTTCTCATAGAACGCTCAGAACGGAGTTCCGGCACCTTTTTTGGATGGAACCTTGTAGGGTAGGCAAGGTGGGTTGTATGACATGTGTGAGTTCCGGCACCTTTTTTTTTTGTTGTTTACAAAAAAAGCACTGCTTATAACAATATTAAACATAGCAAGCATATTGTAAGCATATATTTAAAGAAATAAAGTTGGCACATATCATGAATGAGCAGTATCAAATGGCTTATTATTCAACCTTATTCAACCCTTATTTTATTTTTATATAAAGGTTTTGTGAGAGATTCATATTTCAAATGAATTGTCTGGCCTTAATTACTGTGCTTTGAACAAATAAGAAACACTAGATAACAAAATATCTTGCACTATCCTTGTCCCTTTAAGAATTTTCTTTCAAATAGACAAGTCACTCTGGGGCAAAAATGCTACAATTATCTTATAATGAAATTATTCTTCAACAAATATCATGTAATTTTGCATTTTTGTGAATCGCATGCTTTTTCTAGGGAAGGTACTGTAAAACATTTAGAAGATGTATATTATTAGTTTCTAATAAAACAGTAAAAATTTAAATATAATTAATTTTTGTTTGAACTTGTTTCTTTGTAATGTCTTTGCTTTTTGCTCATTTTAAGAACAACCAGAAGAGTAAGTTTCTTGGAAAGCTTATTCTATATGGTTAGTGCCACTGAATTGGGGAATGATTACTGAATAAAACATTATCATCATAATTACCATTACCACTATCACTGTTTGATTTATAAAACACTTACAATTCTATTAAGTACTGAACAACAAATTAATTAGATCAATCCCTGACAGACAGGGGAAAAGAAAATATATGCAAACTCGGTAAAAAGGTTTTCACTGTTCTAGGAGTAGAAAAACCAATTAGTGATGGCTTCCTGCCTAGATGGGAGAGAGAATTATTGTCTACCAGAAGAATTATTGTCTTTAGTGGCTACCTGGTGGTACTCATAAAACCAGGCTCTTTCAATACTTGCCTGGTTTAATTTCTTCTCTATACAGGTAGTCCTCAACTTATCATCATAAGTGGGACTGGAACTTCCATTGCTAAGTTAGGCTTCCCACTGATTTTGCTTATTGGAAGCTTCCTGGGAAGGTTCAAAATGGCAATCATATGATCCCGGAATGCTACAACTGTAGTAAATACTTGCCTAAATTTTGATCATATAACTGCAGGGATTCTGTGGCCATTGTAAGTGTGAAGACTTGTCATAAGTCACTTTTTTCAGTGTCATTGTAACTCTGAACATTTATTTGTTATACGTCAAGGGCAACCAGTACATCAACAAAATAAAAGTATGCAAAAATATGTAAATATCAATATTTTTTGAAATAATCCAAAATACTTATGTGAACAGTAAAAAACCCAAAATCTGATTTATGCTATTTCAGATGCTGTCTTTGAGAGGCAGCAAACTTTAAGTAGCCAACAACATTGCTGATAATTTCTGGAAAATCTGAGAGCTTCAGGGTGATGATACAAAATGGTAACTTATTCATGTTGGGGAAAGTTTGCATTTTAAAAAATATGTAAAGCTATGGTATGACTGACATTTACATTTCAGTTGTTGAAAATTTTCAACAATGCAAGTCATTGGGCTGCCTAAGGGCTGCATCTAGCCTGAAGCTTCATGCCCATGTCTGGGCTACTAGGTTGAAAAGGTGTCTATAAATATTATCCTAAAACAACATGGGGTACAGTTGAATAGCTTTGCTTTGCTGAGAATGGAAATGAGAGCCAGTTTGGGCTAATGGTTAAAGCACCATGGTAGAAGCTGGAAAACAGTGAATTCCAAACCTTCCTTGGCCATTAAGACCAGCTGGGTGATCTTGGGCGGAATGGAACATTTAGGCTCCCACCATTTAGGCGCCCACTTCACCTCCAGCCATCTGCCTCAGCCCATTCACAGCCCACTTTCCTCCTTTGTTGGCCCTCGCCTGGCCATTTTCCATGGCCAGTGGCCCCTTCACCCTTCATCCCTGCCCATTCACCCAGACACGTTTTGACCCGGGCCTTTGGCTGCATGGGACAAATAGCCCCCAGCCAATGGGGTGGCAGGCAGAACCAATGGTGCTGTGGGATGAACGTGCAATTGGCAATAGTTGGGACGATCACAGGGCCTGTGGGGTGGGCAGCATACGATGCAAGTTTTTTTTAAAGGGACTGCACTTTCCGACCAATTGAAAGTGGCTCTGACAGGTCATGAAGAGGGTTAGGGTTAGGCCTGAGTTATAAAAAGAAGGTGTCGGAAATGGCAAAGCCGCAGCATTAAAGCATCCTGTTGCTTGGGGCTGTGCAAATGGCTTACTCTTGTGCGAGTGGCGGTGCTTGGGGCCATCGTAGTGGCTAAGGGGGGGAGGCTGGTAGCTCTCCTTGCAAGCTTCGTAGCTCCACTTTACTCTCCCTGTGCTGTTTGCAAATGGTGGAGGGGAGCTGATCTTAATGAAAGCTGGGAATCTTTACCATGATGTTCTGCTTGTAGAAAACAGCTTATGAACGAATATAATTGAATTAAATAAAAGATCTCACCTTCCCTTCTTTCCTCCCTCTCTCCCCCATTTCCATTTCACTGAGAGCTCTGCATTTTTAATCCTCTACCACACATTTGCCAAATCTCCCTTAGTCCAAAGACAAATCTGGAAGATCATTCAGAATCATAACTGTGTGGAAATGGTTCATTGCCAGGTAGATTTGCCCTGGTCAGTCCCTATGATAATTTGGGATGATAATAAGTTTTCATCTCAGCTTCCCTTGTCTCCAAATTATTTTGCCAGTGTTTCTCAGTCTTAAGCACTGAACAATGTGCTTAGATGTGTTGACAGCAAGGAAGGAAGGAAGGAAGGAAGGAAGGAAGGAAGGAAGGAAGGAAGGAAGGAAGGAAGGAAGGAAGGAAGGAAGGAAGGAAGGGGGAGAAGGAAAAGGAGAGTGGGAAGGAAGGAAGAAAGGAAGGAAAGGGTGATGGGGAAATGAAGGAAAGGGAGGGGATGGAGGGAGAAGGAATGGAGGGAGGGAGAGTGGGAAGGAAGGAAGAGGAGAGAGAGGGAGAGACGGAAGGATGGAGGGAGGGAGAAGGAAGGAGAGAGAATGGGAAGGAAGGAAGGAAGGAAGGGAGGGAGGGAGGGAGGGAGGGAGGAAGGAAAGGGTGAGGGGGGAAATGAAGGAAAGAGAGGGATGGAGGAAGAAGGAATGGAGGGAGGGAGAATAGGAAGGAAGGAAGGAAGAAGGAAGGAAGGAAGGGGGAGAGAGAGAGGGACGGAAGGAGGGAGGAACCACTTCAATCCACATCTTAAGAAAGCAGAACTCTTGGAAACAATCTCTTCCAATAGGAACTTTCATTAAGAGAAATTGATAGTAGGCATAATAGACAGGATCTGAGGGATTTCCTTACAAATCGATGTTTTAAAGTGTCCCTAAGCAACCCCCACCCCGCAGTTCTTCCGGGCGATTCAGACTGGCAAATTTCTAGGTGTTAAATCCAGGAAAGATAACATCAATCCAGCTCCACTGTGCACGATCATTCAACAGCTCCTCACACCTTATTTTGATGACGGAGAAATAAACCAGATCCCGGAGGGGGTGTATCTTTTCACCCCCCTTTTCCTAGCTGGCCGGTAAGGAGAAGTTCAGAGGGGCATAGGATAAAATGGAAATGGTTACATTGTAATGGTTAGCAGACACGAAGGTGAATAAACAAAAGGTTACTTTGTAGTGAATAGAGGAAGTGAAAGTAATAAAACCCGCATGCATATCCCCCCTCCCCCTTGGGAGTATGACAGGATCCAGGAAAGGGTAAGAATTGGTTTTAGATCAGAGACGATAGATAGAAAGGAAATATAACTGGATTCTGACATCTTGCCCCCCTTAAAAATAAGAGAGATCCACCTGTAGAGAAAACAAAACGGGTATAAAAGTTAGTCTGGCTTGTTGGGATACTCTGTATGAAACCTCTTTAACAGTTTTGGGGCTCTGACATGACATTTATGGACCCACTCATTTTGTGAGGAGGGGAGGTGTTTCCATGCTACTAGGTATTGAGTTGTCCCATGATATCTCCTAGAGTCTAGGATTTCCTTTATTTCGAAGTGTTGTTCTCCTTCCACCATGATTGGAGGTGGTGGTGGGGATTTTTGGTCGTAAGGTTGACTGTTGTTCTCTTTTCAGCAAACTGCAGTGAAAAATTGGGTGTATTTGCCTGAGATTTTTGGGTAATTCTAATTCTACTGTTACTGGGTTTATGATTCTTTTAATTGGAAAAGGTCCTATGTATTTTGGTCCAAATTCTTTACAGGGTTGTAGGGATTTTAGGTATTTTGTAGACAAATATACCATTTCTCCTACAATGAATGGTGTGGGTTTAACTCTTCTTTTATCTGCTTGTGCTTTGTATGCTTGCCTAGCTTCGACTATGGCTTTTCTAACTATTGGCCAGGTGTTTTGTAATTGTTCTATCCATTCTTTCAGTGATGGGATTTCTGGTTCGTTTGGGATTAGTTCTGGCATGGGGTTGAAACTTTGACCGTTGGCTATTTAAAAAGGAGTGTAGTCTATGCTGGAGTGGACTGCATTATTGTAGGCAACTTCTGCGAAAGGGAATAGGTCCATCCAATTCGTCTGCTGGAAATTAATAAAGCATCTTAAGTATTGCTCAAGTACTGAGTTTGAGCGTTCTGATTGACCGTTCCCCTGAGGATGATGACTAGATGACAGTCCCTGAGTGGTTCCTAAGAGGGATAAAAATTCCTTCTAAAATGCTGACGTAAATTGCACTTTCCTATCAGATATGATGCGTTGAGGTGCCCCATGCAATCTGTAAATGTGCTGCATGAAAAGTTTCGCTAAGGCTTTTGCGGTGGGAATCTTTTGGCAAGGGATAAAGTGCACCTGTTTGGAGAACAAGTCTGTAACCTCCAGATGACAGTGTTTCCAATGCTTTCTGGTAACTCCACTATAAAATCCATGGCTATTTCCCTCCAGGGGGCTGAGGGATTCGCCACTGGTTGTAACAGTCTGGGTGATTTCCCTTGCAACCTCTTAGCAGTTGCACACATTGGGCAGCTGGCCATGTAACTTTCTATGTCCTTTTTCATGGATGGCCACCAAAATTGCCTTTTAATTAAGTGTAATGTTTTTACAAATCCAAAATGCCCTGCTGATTTTGTGTCATGGCAAAGCTGCATGAATGTGACCCTCTGGGTGGTTGGTATATATAACTTTTCCCCCACCCAAGGCAGTCCGTCCTTAATTGTGCACACGTGTCTATTTTTCTGGAACCATTCATCTGTTTCCAAAGTTTTCCTAATTCGATTCCGGTTTAGCTACCCAGCTGCGATTTTAAGTTAGCTTGGGCTCTGGTGGTTACTGGCGCTGCCAGTTGTAGTTCCGCCATAAGCGGTTTAGAATTGGTGGCCCGCATGCTGTTATATTGGGGCATGCAAGACAGTGCATCTGCCAAGAAGTTCTTCTCCCCCGGCAAGTGCTTGAGCGTAAAGTGGAATTGGTGAAAATGCTGGGACCAGCGGGCTTGCTTGGGGTTGAGCTTCCTGGGTGTTTTCAAGGCTTCCAAGTTTTTGTGGTCTGTCCACACCTGAAAAGGGATTTTATTCCCTTCAAGGAACTGGCGCCACGTAAGTAATGATCAACATATCCCGTATGCCTCTTTCTCCCACATGGGCCAGCGCTGTTCCATTTTGGTGAGTTTCTTGGACATATACGTGCATGGTTGCAATACCCCTTCATCGTTTTCTTGTAATAGTACAGCCCCCACTGCCACGTCACTTGCATCCGCCTGTATTATGAAGGGCTTATCCATGTCTGGATGCCCCTCAGTACGGGTTCGGCAGAAAAGAGTCTCTTTAATCTCTCAAACACTGCTTGGCATTCCATTGTCCATTTTAGTGGTTGGCTAGGTTTCACTGAGGATTCTCCCTTCATTTTTAGTAAGTTCGTGAGGGGCAGGGCTATCTGGGCAAATGAGGGAATGAATTGGTGGTAAAAGTTTGCGAAACCCAGGAAACTTTGCAGCTGATTTCTTGTGCGAGGTGGTGCCCATTCTAATACTGCTCTGACCTTCTCTGGGTCCATTTCAATGCCCTGTGGGAATATGCGATAGCCTAGGTAGTCTATTCTTCCCTGGTGGAATTCGCATTTCGATAATTTGGCATATAGGTGGGCAGCTCACAGTTTCTTTAAAACCGCTCTGACTAGGTTGACGTGTTCCTCTTTAGATTCGGTGAAGATAAGGATGTCGTCTAAATAAACCAGGACCCCCTTAAATAGGTGCTCCCTTAGTACCTCGTTGATTAATTGCATAAATACTGCAGGGGCCCTTGTAATCCAAATGGCAAAACCTTGAATTGGTAGCACCCCATTGGGCAATTAAATGCAGTTTTCAATTCATCCCCTTCCTTAATTCTAACATGTTAATACGCTTCTCTTAGATCTAGTTTAGTGAAAATTCTTCCTTTTGAGAGGTGGGATAACATGTCCTTCATGAGGGGTAGGGGGTATAGGTTGCTTTCACTGATTGTATTCAAAGATCAGTAGTCCATGCACAAGCATAAAGTGCTGTCCTTCTTCTCTCTAAAGAGGATTGGGGCGGCTACTTTAGGCTTGGCAGGTTCGATGAACCCCCTTTCTAGGTTTTTATTTATGAACCTTTCCATCTCCTCCTTCTCCTTAGAGCTCATGGAGTATAGTCTGGACTTCGGGAGTTTTGCCCCGGGCTTGAATTCTATGGCACAATCCGTGGGTTGGTGAGTGGGGAGCTCATCCACCCTCTCCTCACTGAAAACTTCAGCAAGGTCTCGGTATTCCTCTGGTATTTCGGGTAGCCCCTTTTCTTCTCCCATTGATGCTTTTTCCATTCTTAATTTTGGTAGGACTCCATGGGGTTTTAAGTCCATAAGGTCCTCCTTCGGGAAATTGATTTCTGCAGTCCTCCAATTTACCCAGGGATTCCATTTCTTTAACCATTCCAGCCCTAGGATCACTGGGCATTCCATGCCTGGGGTCACTACAAACGTTATGTCTTCCTCATGATTTCCCAGGGATAGCTGGACTGGTAAAGTGGCTAGGGTAGCTGGCACCCCTCTGCTATGGACCCATCTAACTGGCCAAATGAGATTGGTTGTTCCAGCCTCCTCACCGGAATGCCCAAATTCCCCACTAGCGTCGGGCTAATGAGGCAGCGGGTGCAACCAGAGTCTATTAAGGCTTTCACTTTGACAGCTTCAGACATGGAGGGAGCTAATATAGTCACTGTCTTGAGGAGGGGTGCGATGGGTCCACTTACCAGGGGTTTGCCCTCTGAGCTGTCGTCTGAGGTGTCCACCAGCCCTGCGGTGTAGGCTGGAGTTCCCTCCCCACGTTGGGCAGAGGTTGGGGACTCCACAGCCTCTATCGCTCTCATGGCAGGTTCTTTTGGCTTGGCTGGGGACTTCCCAGACTTCCTGGCTGGTGATTGGTCTGGGTTGTGCTGAGGGGTTTTGAGCGGCATTCTACGGCCCGATGCCCCTCTCTCCCGCATTTGAAACAGCTCGTTGGCTTCTTGGCTGTAGCCGGTGGTTTCGCTGGCTCGCGCGTCGGCTCAGGCAGCGAGCGGCCCCATGGTTTGTCTTGGCGGTGCCTCTTCAGTAGGTCGATCTCTGCTTCCTCTGCCAGGATGTACCATTCGTCGAGTTGGTGTGGGTCCCCCCGGGGCAGGCAAGCATCATACAGGTCGTAATTTAGGCCGTCTTTGATATGGCTAAGGAGGATGTCTTCCAGCCAGTTCAGCTTGCTGGCAATGGTCCGGAATTCTTGTGTATATTTGGCTACTGGGCATCTGCCCTGCCTCACCATTTTGATTCTTTTGCGGGCTTTGCGATCAGCCAGGGGGTCCTCGAATTGCCTTCTCAGAGAGGACATGAAATGGTTGAAGTCGCTGAGCTCTGGGGCGTTGGAATCATGCAAGTTCACCACCCAATCTGCGGCCGGTCCATCCAGAGCGGATTGCATGATACAGATACGGGCTTTGTCACTGGGGATGTGCCACCCATATTCTTCCATGTAGCTGAGGACTTGGGATAGAAAAAGCCCCAAGGGTGTCGGCTCCCCCTTGAATTTTGTGTCCAGTGGCGGGAATCTTTGAATGGATTGGTGCCTTCGCCGTCAGTGGTATTGTCTTCCATCCTGATTGCCATCTGCGGGTCGGCGGGGAGTGGGGGCTGCTGAAGTGGTCGCTGCTGGTTCAGCGAACGTCCCTGGGACTACAGGTTCCGATTCCCCCTCAGTGTTTCTCCAGCTACAGCTACAGGTGCTGGTACGGCCGTGGGGCTCTGATTTCTCCTCCCCTAGGGAGCCGAGGGTTCTTCTTATCAGGTCAATGGCTTTCTCTAGGACCCAGTTCGAGTGTTGTGCACAACTTCCTTCGTCTTCGCTAACATGCAGGAATGTCTCCATCTCCTGCTTCCATTCTGGTCGGTGGCTGCCCCATCTCTGGGTCACCTTTCTCGATCTCTTTTCCCACTTGCCTTTCTTTCCAACGCCCATTGACCACCGAGGTTTGTGGTTACACGTCTTCACTACCTCTTCTCCTGAGGAGTATGACATTTCAGATCCCAACAGCTGGCAGGTTCTCGGTCGGGGGGAAGGCTCCTTTCTGTGGGGTTTCCTTCCTTCCCTGTCTCGTCGTCTGACATTGTATTTTTTGCAAAGTCCCCCGGCAAAGTTCTTCCTTCCAGGTTGATTATTACTGCAGCTCCTGTCTAATGTAAGGAACCACTTCAATCCACATCTTAAGAAAGCAGAACTCTTGGAAACAATCTCTTCCAACAGGAACTTTTATTAAGAGAAATTGATAGTAGGCATAATAGACAGGATCTGAGGGATTTGTTTACAAATCGATGTTTTAAAGTGTCCCTAAGCAACCCCCACCCCGCAATTCTTCTGGGTGATTCAGACCGGCAAATTTCTAGTTGTTAAATCCAGGAAAGATAATATCAATCCGGCTCCATTGTGCACGATCATTCAACAGCTCCTCACACCTTATTTTGATGATGGAGAAATAAACCAGATCCCAGAGGGCTGTATCTTTTCACCCCCCTTTTCCTAGCTGGCCGGTAAGGAGGAGAGGTTCAGAGGGGCATAGGATAAGAGGCAAGTGGTTACATTGTAATGGTTAGCAGACACGAAGGCGAATAAACAAAAGGTTACTTTGTAGTGAATAGAGGAAGTGAAAGTAATAAAACCCGCATGCATACCCCCCCCCTCCCCCTTGGGAGTATGACAGGATCCAGGAAAGGGTAAGAATTGGTTTTAGATCAGAGACGATAGATAGAAAGGAAATATAACTGGATACTGACAGAAGGGAGGGAGAGTGGGAAGGAAGGAAGGAAGGAAGGAAGGAAGGAAGGAAGGAAGGAAGGAAGGAAGGAAAGGGTGAGGGGGGAAATGAAGGAAAGGGAGTGAATGGAGGAAGAGAGAGTGGGAAGGAAGGAAGGAAGGAAGGAAGGAAGGAAGGAAGGAAGGAAGGAAGGAAGGAAGGAAGGAAGGAAGGAAGGAAGGAAAGGGTGAGGGGGGAAATGAAGGAAAGGGAGTGAATGGAGGAAGAGAGAGTGGGAAGGAAGGAAGGAAGGAAGGAAGGAAGGAAGGAAGGAAGGAAGGAAGGAAGGAAGGAAGGAAGGAAGGAAGGAAGGAAGGAAGGAAGGATGGATAGCTGAGGGGTTGGGTGTCGCTTCTACCACAAAAGGCTGCAAGAGGGTTGGTGAGGGGGGAAGACATAGAGGCAGGCTGTGAAATTGGGGAGGAAAAGAACGAGAAGACAAGAGAAGTTGGGATGGGAGATTCTAGCAGCCTTCTACGTGGATGGGAGTGGGAGCTGGCGGGGAGAGAGAGTGTGATGCGATCGGCTACAGGTTGGGGGGGGGAATACTAAAAGCCAGAAACGTCCCAAAACTGCAATGGGATGGCATGGCATTGGGGGGGAGGCATATGACAGAAAGCCACAGCAGGCTTCCCACGAGACAGCTGCAGTCCACATGTGCAGTCCAGAGCCCCTAGAGCACACACCATTGAAGTAGTAATAGCACTTCAAAAAACCAGCTTTCATTAGTTTATTTGATAATTGATATTTTCTCTCATCTGCAAAGGGGAGCTGTTCACACTCCCCATCCTCAAGGTTTCCATTTCCTCTGTATATCTTGATGTCAAGATATGCAAACTGAGATTCCTGCTGAAGGCTTTGAGTTACATGGAATGATGGAGGCTGTTTGAAGATTGGAATGAAAATCCTTCATAGCACCTTCTTTGGCCTGGAATATTTACACTGCTCTGGCTTTGATTTGCCTTCCCCATCTCCTTTAACGACATGTGTTTCCTGAATAAACAAACGTTGCATCTAAACAATTACAATAGTACTTCAGGAGAACTTAAGATGCCAGATTTCCTCCTAATTATCCAAACCTATGAAGGATTTTCCTTCTTGTCCTCAACAGCTCCATCATTCCACATAACTCATAGCCCCCATCCCAATACTGTCTTGGGAAGCCAATAAAATACTGTACATTGCATTCAGAACCACGATCTGGAGCCACCCAATTGGTTGGAAAGTTCAGCCCCTTTTAAAAAACAACTTGCAGAGAAGCCACAGCACTTTTAAATAAAATCTTGCATTGCACGCTGCTCACCCCACAGCCCCTGCGATCGTCCTGCCCATCACCAATCACACGGCCACTCCGCAGCACCATTGCTTCTGCCTGCCACCTCATTGGCTGGGGGTTATTTGTCCTGTGCAGTCAAAGGTGTCTGGGTGAATGGGCAGGAATGAAGGTGAGGGGTGGAGGACCAGGGGCCCTCTGGCCGTGGAGAATGGCTGGAAGAGGAAAGCTGGCTCTCACAGAGTTGTCCTTATGGAGAAAATAAGACAAGGAAGATTAGGTATGTTCAATGCCTTGAGTTATTTGTAAAAATAATAAAGTTGGGACACAAATAAATACATAAAAATCAATGAAGTAACAAAGGAAACCACAGAAAAAACAACTAATGCCAAAGGAGATGCTGCGCTGATTTTCTCAAAAAAAAAATAAAGTCTTTGGATGGTTGAAAGCTAGACAAACGAGAGTCGTAGGTAATTTAGGCACCTATATCCATTGCAAGCTTTAGCATGTTTTTAACCACTGGGAAACAAAAAAGAAGACAAGGAGGGATAGAATTCTTTAAACTATTGAAGTGAACAACAAATAGAATCTCAACAGTTTGCCTATGAATATTGGAGGACAGAATTAAAGTTGAAAGAGTCCTGAAGTTGTGTTTCCTATAATAGATAGATCTCTCACAATCTCCATGTCTTATCACAGATTCTCCATTGCTTTGGTGCCTAGAGCAATCAGTTTTGGAAAATCAACTTATTTAATGGCCAGTCAGCAAGCTATGGAGAACATATACTTTGTTTATATTCAGTATATAACTGATGACAACAGGGATTTGTCTTCCTGTGTTTGCTGATAATAGGATGAGGATGTGAGTCAGTTTGTGGAGGATCAAGACAATCATACTTAACTCATATCAGTGGAAGGGTGGAGATGTAGCAGTAATTCTTCATAACCCATTAAGAAGGTCTATCTCGATTATGGTTAAAACTTTGCTTAGGAATTCAACTAGGAATTAGAATTTTCTCTACTTTTGCAAATCTCCATGTGATCAGTCTGCAATATGAAGTAGTTCTCACAAAATCAGAAATAAACAATCTGACACTATATCAGGTTACTCCCAGAACAAGGAACAGATGGAAATTGTATCTTCCACCCAAAAGAGAATAATTTACTTCTGATCCTTTATGCAAAGTGTACTGGAGAAAGAAATGCTAGAAATCTGAACATTGATATAAACAAAGTGCTCATTGGATACCATTTGAAAAAATGGTAGCCAAAGATTTAAAAGTGTGTTTGTGTGTGTGTGTGTGTGTGTGTGTGTGTGTGTGGAGCAGATAGAAACAAATGTGAAGTTTGCTGTGTCTCCTCCCTCTCTCCAACTGCATGTAATTGTGAATGGAGTAAATGCCTAAGGTTGCTATATGTTACTACTTGCAGGACACAATAGAAGACAATAGCCCTTTGCCCCAATCCAGATTTAATATTTGTGAAAAATTATTATTAAAATTGTGTTTTGGAATTATAAAAGTAATTTTGGAAAGAGTAGACAAAGTTCTCAGGATTGCTAATCTTGACACTTACTTATTAGATTCATGTGCAAGATTTAAATTTTAAGCATTTTATTCCCATATTTCAAGTGAATCAGTTCCTAATCTTTACTCAATGTCCAATGATAGGTTTAATATAACTTTTTTTCTAACATAGCAATTACTTGTTCTTGTCTTCCCATCTTCTTTTTTTTAACAAGAGAAAAGATTAAAAAGTAATAAATAGTTACTCAGTTTTTGAGGGATTATGAAAATAGAAATTGGTGACAGTTGCATGTTATAGTCTAAAAATATTAATGAAAGAAACAGGCATAAATTTAGAGAAAAATGTAGAACTTTCTAAATGAATAAAATTCAGAGGAAAAATATTCTGCCAGTTTGGTCTAGTGATTAAGGTACTAGAAAGCAGGAGACTGAATTCAAATCCTGCCTTAGCCATGAAAACTAGCTGGGTGATCTTGAGTCAGTCACTCTCTGTCAATCAACTCACCACAGGGTTGTTGTTGTGGAGAAAATAGGAGATAGAAGGTGTATTGAATATGTTCATTGTCTTGAGTTATTTGTGAAAATTATAAAGGGGGATGCAAATAAATAAATAAAAATAAATAGACGTGAATGGATTAGTGGGAATAAGAAACACAATGCAGGAAAAGCAATTAGGCAATTCAGGCACCCAAGAAGTATTAAGAATAGTTAGTGAGTACCTGCTTAGAATAAGTTCTATTTATTTTAAAAATAAATCTATTCATACATACAAATGGAGAAGCAATCCATCAAAATATTACTATAGTGTTTATGTTACTTATAAAAGTCAAAATAGAAAAAAAATATTTAGCATTTATTTATTTAAAACAAGTATATAGTTGCCTATCTTCTAATCAAATCTGGATGGCTCCCTTTAGTAATATCAAAAATAGTTTATAAGAAAAAATGAACAAACAAAAAGTAGAAGGTAGAGGGAATATAGAACAAATATAGGAAAAAGAAAATACAAGTCCCCTATATGAATATATTAGAAAATAATCAAATATCCCAAAATAATGAATTAATCAAAGCTTCCCTGAACACAGATAGCAAAATTATGTTACAGAGTGACACAGTAGAGTCTAAAGTTATAAGGATGTTTAATGATAATAACTAAGAAAGACACTATAGCTGAGAAAAACATACATATAAGAAAATGATCAAAATCATTATTATCCATCATTTTAATGGACAGCAGGTGTGACGGTATCTGGACACAACAGATCAGAAGAGAAAGAATTGGAGAAGGTAACAAAATATAAATGCCTGCAAACAGAAATAGAATGACTGTAGAAAAAGAAAAAAAAAGATAGTATTAATAGAAAAAAGTGTCTTGGGTGCAATCCTAAAATTCTTTGGAGCACCATGTGTATAACAACAGCATCAACAAAATTGTGATGTTAATTAAACAATGATGTTGAACAAATGGTGTAAACATTAGAGTCAAAGCCTTGTGACTGTACTAGAATCTCTTTAATATTGCCTCAACATCTCCTTCAACTGAAATGCATATTTCCTAAATGTGTGATTTATCTATTTTGGAAAAAGCAATACAAATAAAAGGGTACACTAACAGTATTACTATGGAAGAGATTCTGCAAAACTTTACAATAACATCTTGTATCATGTTATATTATAGTAATAAATTCAGTGATAAACCACGGGCTATTGATAAGTATAAAATAAGATAGTTTTTTTTCTTCTTCTTAGTTTGTGTTGTTAATTTGTACTTTTATTTAAAAAAAAAAACTCTTAAGATTAAAGATTGGCTTGTTTAAAAAATGAAGATTACCTTATATACATGATACCCACATGGCTATGGTGTGATCCTAAGAAAAGGCGTGGCTTTGATAAGGAATTGCCAACAACAAATATAGCAAGCATGCCTATTATGAATTCAATTTTATTTGTATCTGAATACTGCACACTTTTAGGAGTTGATTCTTAGACTGTTAAAGATTTGGGAGACATTTATGTAAACCATCATCTCAGAATCATCGAAGAGTTGTAAGGAATGTAAGAGTGTCAGTTATTCCAACTACCCTCTCAGTACAGTACAGTACAGGATCCCCTAGATTGCCCTGAAGACCATTAACAAAACAAACTCACTGCTTCGTGGGACTGCCTGTTCCTCTGGCTGACAGTTTGCATAGTCAGGAAATCCTCCCTGAAGTTCTAACTTGGATGGCCAATTTCAGAAGATGTTCAGAGATTATTACTTACCCTATTTCCTTTTATCAGCTGAGGCAAATGTATTATCTACAATCCTCGTAGACAAAGATTGCATTGTAACAGCTATTTATGCTGGTATATTTCCTCATATGAATTACTGCAAAGAGTTTGGAAGTTTAAGTTACAAGTAATTCTTGTTTACCGATTGCCTAGTTTAGCAATTATTTGAAGTTACAAAGATGTAAGAGAAAAAAAAAGCTTGTTGATCAGTCCTTGCATTTACAATCATCCCTTGGCCACAAGTGCTGTTCAGGCACTTCACAACCAGTGCACATTTATGATCATTGCAGTACCCTGTGGTTATGTGAATGTCATTTGTGTGCTTTGCTGCTGGCTTGCAACAAGCAGAGCTAATGGGGAAGAGTGAAGTAAAATCATAAATTGTGATAATGTGAAAGACAAAACTTTTCTTATTAACTGAAGGGGCAGTGAGGATGTAAGCTTGTCAAAATCATGACTTTTATGCTTAGTGCTTGCAGCACTTAGCAACAGAGTTGAAGATCTGAACTGTCGCCACTAAGCTAGAATTACCTATAGTACAAAATGGAGGACAATATGATTACAATATTTCACCAGAGTTTTGCTGTTGGTTGCACTTGTTTTCCCATTCTTTTTTAGAGTTTTAATTTTAACTTTGCAAACCCTACTAGATTTAAGATCAGGTTATTCTCCTCCTGTAACTGACTTTCTGATAGGATAACATTAGAAGAAGAAATTTAGAGAGTATGGTGGGCATGCACGAAAGACCTTTTCTTAAAGTGTGTTTAATTCAGCTGTGTTCTCTAGAAGGGCCAGCATGGCAGCTTCAAAGTTTCTTCCAGATATTTGCACATGTATGTGCATATACTGATAACATTTCTGATAGACCTACCAGCAGTGATTCTTTGCAATGCTTTAGATCAGGGGTGTCAAACTGCCAGCCTGTGGGCCAAATGCATCACGCGGAAGCCATGCCCACCCCAGCTCTGGCAAGGGGAATAAAGTCTCGACACATCGCAACACATCACGTGACGCGGTGAGTTTGACACCCCTGCTTTAGACCTCCTTGTTGCCCTGAAGACCTTTAACAAAACAAACACTTATATTTTTCCAAACCCTGTAGCCTTGTATAATACGTGAATAATAGAACTATAAGGAATACTGTCTGCATTGCTGGGCAGTTTATATAACATAACTGCTTAAAAGCACAGGAGATATAATCAGATCACTGGATTGCAATTCCTTCCATGGATTTTTTATCCGCATTGTTCAGAAAGGGTTTGCCACACTTTTTGACTCCTTCTTGCTTGCAGTTAGTGATTTTTCTCCATTGCTCAATCTCCCTTAATGGGACTCAAGATGATTTATTGACAGAGAATAAGCCCAAGGACTTCACTGCTAGCTGGGCTCAAAGTCAGTGATGGCTCCATTCTTTGCCCAGTGAGGCAAATGGACATAAATGACAAACACAATACTACATAATAAAAAATTAAAATGTTACATTTTTAGTATTAGTTAACCCAAGCATTCAAACAGTCAAATAAAACACCTCTTCCCAATTCATACTGCTCTCTGTTCAAACTGAAATGACCTATCTTGTTGATTCTGGATAGTTTTCAGTAGCTGAGACTGAGTCACTTTTTCTTAAGAGAATTTTTTCATATTTATAACTCTGTCTTGCAGTGTCATAACCCACATGGACTTTCTGACTGTGCAGTCTTACCTGCAAACTTCTGATCCATACACTGCCTAAGGCTCACCCCAATTTCAAATGTCACAGTCAGCTGTATAAAAATAATTGAATAGCTGTAAGGCCTAATACAACAGATCTGTCAGAGTGTAGGATGTAGGATAGTCAATTGCTACACAATGAATAATGAAACTAGTTAAGAAGATAACCACATACTGGACTATTAGGCAAAGCAATTTTGAAATCTAAGCTACAACCTGGCTACCAGAATGGCTAAGTAATTGTTCTATGCATTACTTGCCTCTAACTGACTGGAGCATTTCAATATATTATCAGAGCCTTTGATTTCTCAAAGCAACAGCTGTTTGGCATGCATTCCTCCTGTCTTGAAGTCTAGAGGAAATCATGTCAGCACAAATTGTGATGCCCCCACAGTGTGTCTTTAATGTCCACGTGGAGACCAGGTGACTGTATATCTAAGTCAGTGATGGCGAACCTTTTAGAGACTGAGTGCCCAAACTGCAACCCAAAACCCACGTATGCATCGTCGAGTGCCGGGTGGGTGTGGCCCATTGGCTGGGTGTGGCCAATTGGGTGGACGTGGCTGCGGTGGTAACGGCAGACAGGGTGGGACTAAAAAGTTCAATCAATCAATTCCAACTTTGCAAGATCTTTTTTTTTTCCGCAAGAAGTTGAAATTGACTGATTGAACCTTTTTTTTTTTTTTTGCACACGGCGGCGGAGGTCTAAAGCGAAAAGGTTTTAAAACCCAGCTGAAGGCCTAGGACTGGGGCGACAGCACACGTGCCCACAGAGGGCTCTGAGTGCCGCCTCTGGCACCGTGCCATAGGTTCGCCACCACTGATCTAGGTCCATAGCACAACATTCTAAATGAAGCAATTGCTGGGTTTTTTTCTTCTTCTTCTTCAGCTAATATTCCAATCCTACCCTACACCACCAGCCATGGGAAATGCTGTCTCAATACAGTACCAAACAGATAGTTGAGTGGTTCTTGAATGTGTTCAGTATTCAGTCCAATAATTTTTCCTCCTATTTTTCTTCCTTATGTATTGAACTAATCAATAAATGGCAGCAAAGAGTTGCAGTTTTCTGTATTTCTTATGGATAATCTAGGAGTTATCCCTATTTGAGCAGCCTAGATGTAACTTTTAAATAAGTGTTGAAGCAATGGAATACAAGAGAATTTGTAGGTGTTTCTGAAAAATACAGAGATACCCATTATAGATTGATGTTCCTGATAAAATAGATCAGGAAAAGTAACTGTGGAGCTTAAGAGTCTAATTTTTTAGTGAAAGCTACACTCCAATATTGCCCAGCATTTCATATTATCTAATGTCTGAACTCAAAGCGGTATTGTTGCAGTGGATATAGCAGGCAAATTGGAGATGATCAAGATGCTGATACTGAACTGGTCATCCAAAAACTCCTTTTCTTGAATGTCTGCCTGAGAGACATTCTAGTGAAATATGAGAGAATTGCTTTCACACTGGTACACTGGTACACTGTCTCAGGAATGAACTGGCAAAAAAATGGAGGTGATGCTGTGAAGCCTGATCTTCATAAACTTGATCTTCATCACCACTTCATAAGTGGTGTACTTCCATGCTGTAGCACATAAGACAAGTGGGATGTGGACTCTTTTTCTGGTATAAGGAAACACATAGCGGGAACTTTAATCTAGCATCTTGTATGAAATCTGGGCTTTTCAATCACATGTAGTCTCATTATACAGCCAATGTAAGAATATGACTGATTCTATAAGGTTGACAAATGACCCATGATGTACTTCTGTTAGCTACTATTGTGGTTGGATAGGCTGGTAGTAACTCCAGGAAAAATCACAATCCCTTCATTTTGCTTCTAATGTGGTTGCTGCTTGCCAAATGTAAATTGGGCTTCATTCTTGTAATTTTCCCAGCCTGTTTCTCTTAAAAAGGATTTAAGGCTGTCTGTTGCATTTAAATCTGAATGCTTGTTAGGTGTCCAAATTGCTACATAGCTTTTGTGTTTAACATCTTATCTTTTTAAAGAAACTTTTGTTTCGTGCCTCTACAAGTGCCTATGAACAGTAATTGTATTCAAGAAGTATAACAGAAATTGAATTTCCAACAGGTGAGTTCTTCTGGTCTCTAACATGATTGCTCATAATATACTGTGTGTGCATTGAGTTGCCAATACATTTGAAAAATTGCAAATGACATGAAGAAGCTGTATGGAAGTACACTTTCTTGATTGGAATGAATTGGTTGCTTCCAAAGATAAGGTGCTGCCTTCACGCAATCCAGTGGTTGACGTGGTACTGTAATGTTGCTGACACTGTTATCCTGTTTTGCAGTTGTTGCAGATGCTGGAATGGTATCTTTCTCCTCAACTTTTCAGTTACATAAATATAAAATTTATTTATTTATTATTAGTCTTTTATATTGCTCATCTTGTGAGGCAACTCTAGGATATTGATAATGTTACAGAGTTCTAAGAAGATTGCTAATGTATTAATTATATAGGGGTCCATAAGGGGAAGGTCACAAATGGCTTGACTTATTTACCAGTATCAGACATTATGCTAGGATTGACCCAGAGTATAACAATAACAATGTAATACTGCATGTGTGATCAATAGGGCTTGTAATGACTACTATTTATTTATATTATATGGTTACTTATTTTGTCTCTGAATAGTAAACAATAATAAAACTATTCAAAAATATAAGCAAAAGAACAGCTGGTGCTGGGGAATAAATGAAAACAAAATGCACAAGAAACTCTTTAAAAACTGTATTAATACACAAGGTTCTCCCACCTACTCAAGATCTGGGAGAAGAGTTAGGTTTTAAGAGCTCTTTTGAACAAGGCCCAAGGTGAGAATCAAATGAGTATCTGGTGCTTTGGTGAGATATACTACTTCTGACTCCTACCATAGGACTTTTCTTTTATTTACAGTTTATATGACTTTTATATTTATAATCTGTTTATATGACTTTTAATTCACCTACTTTTGTTTTATCTAGAAATAAATTTGCACCCTATATGCCTGGCAAGGATGTATTATATATTTCTAAACTATACCTCATCATTGCAATTCTTCTAAAAGTAGTTATTTGCTTAGATGAAAATTTGATGATTATTCTTTCTGCTATCCTTAGATTCTTCTGTACATACCATTTTAAATTATTTTTTTCTGCAAACACAGTCTAAAAGCTAGAAGCATTACAATATATTTTCATTAATGTTTTGAAGATGGATCAAACTAATAATTTAAAATGAATTGTGCCTTGAACATGTTTTCTACATTTCATTCTTCTTATTGCAATGTTCATGAGAGTTATCATATGGTAGATATAATTTTGCTTTGCCAGCAATAGTACACTTGTTCTAAATTAGAGTTCTTGTGGGGTATATGGAAGAAATACTAATTTCGGTTTAGGAACTATATACTGCAATCTATATTTGGTATGCTTTTTTATTTTGCCATTTATAAAAAATAAACTTGAATATATAATAGCATATGAGAGAATATTTAGAAAGCAATGCTCAGCTAGTTCTGAGTAGTATATTTATTAAAGCAAATTATATTTGTTTTAAAATATAGTTCACCGTAATGGTGTCCATAAAAAATATTTTTGTTTGCTTCTTTTTCACATGTAAATTCTTGTAACTTTCTTTCCCAACTTTATTTTAATAGCTTCAGTAGCTATTAACTTCACCTGACTTAATCTTTATATTTCAAAGAAATTAATAATTGTACTTACTGATGTTGAAGCTTAATAATCTAGACTTTTTCATTGCTTTTGGAAAAATTTGAGGGCCAATGTATGTCATCCTGAGCTTTTTGAAGGTTAATGTTGATATATTTACTAACCTTTTCAAGTTTGTGTTATTATTTGTATTATTCCTTGGGGTCATAGAAACAAGAACTAGATGTTACAGATAATGTTACTTAAGGTGAAAATCAGTTTGGCATGTAAGGTTTTCAAATTAAAACAGACTTGGAATGCCAAATTTATTTAGATTCATCAGTGTATCAGTTCTCTTACTTGATTATGAAGCCCACTACTGCACTTGGTAGAACTAGGACAGATTATATTTGTATGGTTTTGGGCAAGGTACCAGGTAATCTGTACATTTCATCTGGCTGCTCCATTTTCCCCCACTTAAAGGCGAAGCAAGAAGGCAAAACACGGAGATAACAGACCCTTGTTATCAATCTGAGAGCAGGATTCACTTATTTGAGTGGTGGGCTTAACGTATGTGGCTGGCAGGCTTGGAACCAAGTGTAGCAGAGATGGGGGGATTCACCTAAGTCTGATGAACAGAGAAAGAGAAGGTGAAGGAGACAAATAAGGAGCAGAAACTAGGAGCCGTTAGTGCCAGAGTTAAGGAAGTGAGGAGTCTTAATTCAGGGGAATGTCGATGCTATAAGAAAGGAAGAAAAGCGCGGATGGCCAAGGAGAAGGCGCTCGTGGCCTCCCGTTCTGATCTCCTCGCCTTCCCCGCAGGACACCTGGGCCTAAGCAGACGTGCTCTCGGGTTCCCGCCCTTCCCTTGTCTCCCCCTCCCGCCTTTTTGGCTTTTTAAACGAAAGCGCCGAGGATGTTGAGTGGGCAGCCGGAATTGGGAACCGTCAAAGTACCAAGGGAAGAAACCCACTTTTGCTTCCCCCTCTCCACGTGGAGACGCGCTCAAAAAAGTTGAGCGAGCTGAGTAAGGCTTCAAAGGCGCGCCTTGCCTCTTCTCCCCGTTCTCCTCCGCAAAACCACGGAGGAGGAGGAGGAAGTGGTGGTGAGGGCGGTGAAGCAGGACAGCCCGGCAACATCTGTAAAAGTTGGATGGGAGGAGGAAGAAGCGTCGGTCAGGGAAACAGCGGAGCCGACAACTTTTCGAGCACGTGAGTAGCGCGCTGAATGTTTTCTGTGGGAGTAAAAGGACAAAATCGTCCCTCAGAATCCATCCGCAACAAAAATATTTTTATTCTGGGCAAGATAGGGTCGTAAAAAGGAAATTTGATTTAGGAAGGGGCTGCCAAGATTTCTTCCTCTCCCTTCCCCCCTTGCTTCCCGGTTTGCTGTTGTTGAGTCGAATCAAAGAAATGTCATTCAGAGCTAGTGAGTCAGAAGGGATCGGATTACAGGATCCCTGAAACTGATGTAAATTCTTGGAGAAAAAAGGAATCGGCGTACACAGACACAACAAGAGGGCGAGCGAGTGCACGCTCTGTGTAAGAAAGGCAGAAATAAACTAGATAACCTCCCCCCCCCCTTCTCTCCTTTGCTCCCTCCTCCTTTTCGTTCTCCTTCCAAAACAGAAGCAAAATGCCCTCTTTCATCCTTGGGGATCAGTGCTGTTAAGAGTTAGCTGCGATTGAGGAAGCTCTCACATTGTGTGAACCAAGAGAGGTGCGGCACTGAGGGCCACGTTCTTTTCCTATAGGAAGTTTTTGGGTCGCCTCTTGACCTCAGTAGAAGCAAAGGCGGCAGCGGCTGCAGGTACGTTCTCTCTCTCTCTCTCTCTCTCCCTCCCCCCGTGTGCGCGTGTGTGCGCGCGCGCGCGTGTGTGTGTGTGTGAGAGAGAGAAGTTCTTTGTTTAACTTGCAGCAACGCCGGACCTTCAGAAAAGAAGCCAGAGTAGATTTTGTTTTTACAGAAGAGAGGGAGGGAGAACCGCCTTTCTCATTCCATATTTGATCTTATTTGTTTTTACTTCAGTCTAGAGGACGGGAGGCCAGGAGGTTGGAAGAATTAAGAATTTCAAGTGGCTCGCGGCTTGTTGGGAAGGGGGAGTCTAATATTGTGATTCTATGCATACTGACTTGGGAGTGAGTCCCGTGCCATAAAACTTAGTTGAAGTTTTGTCCTATGTGAGTAACTTTGGATAAACGGGCAAAATCATGCGGTGGAAGGCAAAACCCGGACATACTTACCCTCTTCTGCCTTGACTTGCCAAATCTGTGCCATTCCAGTATGAAGGATTTGGAGGCTTAACTTCCTACAGTTCTGTTGAATTGCACATTTTGCAGGCTTGTCGCAGCTGCTTGGCCTTTTCTAAATGGGGGGGGGAGGAAGAGAGGAGAAATAACATTTATTTTCTTGCCAGCAGTTTCTGTGGTGGCTGGAAGTTTGCCACATCTGGAAGGTTGAAAGCAAGTGATCGGATGTGGTATTGTACACAACCTCCAGCTATTATTTGTAGTGCTAGGAATTTCAATTTGCCCCATTTCTGACTTGTAATTCTTTATTTGAAAAGGTTTAAGAAAGGGAAGTAGTGCAAGGGAATAGGTGAATACTGAAAGTTCTATCTTCAATGTTATCATTTCTGAGGTAGAACAAGGAAACTTCCTTCATTTGGCTTAGAAGTTGGTGAGTTAAAGCTTTTGTAGGCAGGAATCCACTTTAATCAGATGCTAAAATTTCCATTGTATACTATTCAAATGCAGACAAAAAGCTTCATGGATTACAGTACTTTCTTCTTTCTCTGAGTTTTGGTTCTCTCTTTCAAACTTATTCTATCAGTAAGGGAAGCTGCAGACTGGACAGCTAAATGAAGAGTACTTTAAAGACTTGAAGGAAAAAGAGGCAGGGTAAATAGTTACTAGCAAAATAATTTGGATTAAAAGAATCTTAAAAAGTCCAGGAAGATGAGTTCTTATGCTTCTTTTGGGTTGTTCACAGGAGAAGTAGTAGGCTATTGTCTGTTGCAAGCACCACGTGGGGAGAAAAAAGGTAACTAACTCTAACTCTCTCCCCTCATTTATTTGAATCCGCTAGTGTATTGTGTTGATCCCATCCTTTGGGTCTGGTATTTGTGGCCTTCAGTCACTTTATATGTATAGATATTTATGTAAAACCCTTTCTCAGTGCCAGCTGTTCCACATTTTCCAGCTGCCACTTTGGTTTGGAATGATGGGCTGTTTGCTTCTCACTCTTAACAGCCCTTTTAAAACCTAAAATATAGGTGACATTTGGAGAAGTTAGTGTTAAACAACTCATTGTTAAATTAGTTAAGTATATACGATGAGTTGTCTTTTTCTTATTGGCATTATAGTTTACTTTTTTAAAGACCTGTCAGTTTTGATGCTAGAGCTTGCAATTTTAATTTCATTTGAATGAGTCACAGAAAAACTCAGTATATCCCAAACCTTTTGAAATACATGGTTCATTAAATTGCCATCTGGTTTTAAGAGGAATGATTTTAGTGCCTCTTTTTGTGTTCTCATCATGCTAAAGTACTAACAAGAACCCATTTGGATACTCAGAACAAGGAATCACGAAGGAATGATTACACATATTTATGAAGAAAATAAAAAAAAATTATGTCCCTGAGCTTTCCTCTTTGTAGCCTGAAATCAGCTAAGTAGCTTTATCAGTTTGGAGTATTTTATGTTGTTATAGTTTTAATTTAGAAAGGTGCCTCGATGATTGATACTTATAATTGTTTCCTTTAGGCTCTTTATTAAAAATTAATTGCATTCGATATTTTATTAATTGCAAATCTTAAAAATTATTTTGGAGAAGAAAAAATTACAATGTTTAAAAATAAATAATTTAATTCTATGAAATATTACCTTAATGCTTGGTAGAGTCACAGCTCCCTGTAAAAATTAACCACATAGCTCCAACAGTGTAAAATGTATAAACTGTTTCAAAAATGTATCTATGAAATACTATTCACAACACACTGATTGATAACTTTTAAATAAATTACTTTTCAGCCTAATTTAAGACAAATTTTAGGTAGGATTGATTTGATTGTAGAAATTTTAATTTTTTTAATGTTCTATTCTCTGCATGATATTTACTTACTCAGTAGAAGAAAATCCTGTTGAGATGAATGGAAATTATTACCAGCCAAGAAAATATATATATAGAATTAAGTTCTTAAGAAATGTTTACCAAAGGAAAAAATCTCAAATCATTGGGTTAAGATGTATTGTAAAGTTTTTAAATTTATGATTAGAATCAGGCTATGGAATCCCAGTGTATATGATTTTGAATAGAATACCTATCAAATTAAAAGAACTGTATTTCAAATGGTGTAATTTATGTTGTATACTGACCAACACAATTGAAATCTACATGAATATATTAAACTTGTTGAAAATGGTTTATAGTGTTTTTAGGCATTTTCTGTCATTTTCTGTCATTTTCGTAAGAACGTTAGTTGTCATTCAAACCTGCTTGTAAAGACAGCATTTTGCCTGTGCAAGTTACTTATTCTCAGCTTTTGTTGCAAATAGAACAATCAGCATTTGCTTCAAATGCTGAAAAGTTAACATTTTGTTGGGAAGGATTCGACTTTCTTTTGTAAGTAATATCTAGTTTTTATTGATAAAGTAGATTATACTTTCTTTCTTTTACTTATTATTTGCTGATAGTATTTTTTAGAGTATATCTCTCTCTTGTAAAAAAAATATCTCTGATTTGCTGTCACTGATAATTATTTGCATGCATTGCACCCTGCAGGGGTGTTTATTTCATGGAGAAAACATTTTCAAAAATGTTTTCCAATTTACTCTTTGAACAAAGCATCTGCTAGAAATAGTAACAAGATATGTTCTGATGAGGAGAGGACCAAGACTTATGAAAGGAAATAGTTGAATAGCTATTGCTGCATGTATTCCTAGTGAGGAGACAGCAATGTACTAAGAAGTGGTAGATTGGACGCAAGAGTAAATCAATGAGTCATGAAATCCTTAGGAAGACCTTAGCAATGGAATGCTAATGATTTTAGACTATAGCAGATTATCTCAAAAGTCAGTTTTCTCTACTATATGCAATTATAGTAAATCCCCTGAGTTGAAGCAATACTTAAATGAAGGCTTTACTATCACCGGCCCACATATTGTACAGTTTATTTGATTTGTTTTGAAGATAGCAATACATACTTAGCCTGATTGGTTTGCAGTGAGGAATTAAGATGTTACAATAACTGAAGGATTGTTGTGGTGGTTTTTACAAGAATTACTGTAAATAATTTCAAACATCTGTTTAATCAAAATATTTCTAAATGTATACCTCCACTATTCCTT
This sequence comes from Azemiops feae, assembly GCA_023970755.1. Classification (NCBI taxonomy): domain Eukaryota; kingdom Metazoa; phylum Chordata; class Lepidosauria; order Squamata; family Viperidae; genus Azemiops; species Azemiops feae. Next base: position 153,907 of record JALGBA010002487.1, read on the forward strand.
GTTTACACTTTCTGTTCTGTTTATATTTGTAACGAGCTAGATTTGTTAAAAGCAAAATAGAGGGGGATGGAGTAAACAAACAAACAAAAACACTGGACACTGCAAAACTTTTTTTTTAAGTTCTGTCTGTGTTTTCTCATCTTTTGTTTTATTTGATAGGTCTGTGCAATAGACCTGTAGACTGGCAAAGACTTTAAATGAAATTTTACACTTTGATGATTTTTTTCAACTTTGATATATTGACAGCAAAAGGAGCTGCAAAGCTTTTATATAACTTGAGCAGTAACTCCAAGCAGCAGTCAAACGTCTCTCAGCATTTGTGTTTAACTGCAGAAGAAAAACATGTCCATGGGCAGTTGAGGTTCTTATCAACTCCCTAATCCCAGATCCCAGCAAACCTTGAGGGCATGCCTCAGATCTTGCTGAAATCATTGTAGACTCTCTCACAGTTTGCGGATTAAATATGCTATGTGTTCCTGGCTCCAACAGCAGTTTTATGAGCTTACTAAGCTTCCTGTTTTAAGATCTCTTTTTTTCTGAAGTTTTTAGGAGCTGCTAAAGGCAATGTCGTCTGGACTGAGTGGCTCTTTTTAATTTAGAGACAGATGGGATATTTTATTCTGTCTGTAAAAATAGACAAAATTGTTATTTTTAAATTAGAAGAGTATTTACATTGAGAGAGCAGCTGCAACAAAAAAGTGTTTTGTTAAAGGAAGATGGTGTTGTCCTCAGGCTTTGATAGGATGGAGCCACAGAGCATTGTGAAATTTTACAAAGGGCTAGATTAGATAATTTTGATTGAAAATGAAACTTCTGTTCAAATATCAGCAGGTAAGCAAAATCTCAATATATTATTCCTCAATGATTTTGAAAATCATGTTGTTTTCCCCACCTTGCCACATGTCCTACCATTACTACAAACCAAATAAAATATAATCTTTCAAACAATTTAAAATCAGCAATATTTTTGCAATTTTTAAGTAAGGAAAACAATTTTCTCAATCTTTTCATTTTTTTTAATGCTTGCTTCTTAAGTTTAACTCCTAAGGTTAACTCTTTACAATTATGTTTATGTATGTAACGTAAGAGTGGTTTGTTAAGAGAAGAAAAATACCTATAATATTGTTAAACAACATGTGTCAAGTTATTCCCAAGTGAAGTTGAGCCAATTTTATGCTTAAAGGTTATATATATATATATATATATATATATATATATATATATATATATATATATATATATATATATATATATATATATATATATAATTAAATAGTGAAAGCCCAGGGTTTCTCTTAGTTTAACCCCCAAATTCATTGTCTTCTTGGACCAGTCATTAGTCATCATGTATTAGTGATGCCTTCAGGCACTTCTGCCCAGTATTGCATCTTCATGCCATTGTAGCTCTAAAAGTATACTCTGCTGACTTGTGGAATTACTGCACTTCTTCTCTGATTTGGTTTTGAGGCAAGTTCTTTCTCCACTTTCTTTCAAAGTCTGCCTTCTATAGAGTTTTGATGAAGTATTTTTCTCTCTGTGTGTATGTGTGTGTAGGAAGAGAGAGAATGAGAGAGAGGGAGAGGGAGAGGGAGAGAGAGAGGAGACAAGAAGAAAGTTAGGTACTTAAGGACTTTGTTGGATTCATTCTGTAGGTTTGTTATGGTGTGAACAATATACAATCATTGTACTAATTTTAGACTGCAAGTAGATTGCAAAAATAAGATATATTATGCTGCTTCCCCCTACCACATAGAGTTTCATAAATACTTAAGATGTTTAGCATTTCTATACTCACTTAGAATTAAGTTTTAGTGTTTAAATAATATTAGCTTTTACCTCTTGGATTTAAATCTGTTCTTATTCCTGTGTGGATTTACTTCAGAGTAAGTCTCAGTTCTTTGGAACTTGCTGATAAATATGATTTAAGATTGCAGTCCATCTGTGCAGTTGCCTGGAAGTAAGTCCTATTGAAATCTGTATGGCTTAACTCAAAATAAGGGGTTGATTTAATCTGCAATCCTGTACATGAACTTGCTCAGTAATTAACTTGGCCGCATGGTTTGGAGTAGTTTGGCATGATGTTATGCAATTTTTAAGAGTCCCTGAAAATCTTTTATTCTTAGATGGGAAAAAAGAATGTTGTAAAATTCTTGTGCAATTTGAATTTGAAAAACATCTTGTTTTGTCCTCTCTATTCTAGCATTGGGTTAGAGAGGGAAAAACTAAGTCTCTAAAATGATTTGATACCTGTGATTTACAACAGACTAAGTATAAAGCTTGAAGTTGAAAACTGGAAGCATATATTTTTACAATTGAAATTCTTAGTCTATAATTTGTCATGTTCTTTAGTAGAAAAGTTAAAAACATCTGGCTTTGCTTAGAAAATGAAACCTTGTCCCATTCTTAATCAAAATACATTATGTTGGCAAGGCAGAATTCCACAAATTGCATGGAACCGGTTAAAACCAATGTGCCCTTCCAAAACTTCTTTGCTTAACAAATCTTTTTTTTAGAAAAGTGTATGCAGAAATCTGCATTTATACATACTGTAGGGAGACTAGTCTGTAGATAACATATCAGATACTGCTGAACTGAATTTTAATCCTCAATGAATTATTTTTTCTATCAGAAATACATTTAAATTTCAGTAATAATAGGACTGATGTTATAAAGCAATATGTCACCAAAATAAAAAAAATCCCATGAAAAATTCCTCGTGCCAGAATGAAAATTTGTCTGTGACTATTTATGGCTTATTTGGTGGGAGAATAAATGAAATAAAATCAGAGTGAGAACTAAACTATTGCCAGCAATAGTAGTAGTTTATTTATTGTGTTACTGAAATGGGAGAGATGAGACAGCATGGCTAGACCTATTTTATAATAGTTCATTTTTTCAACCCCCAAATCTGGGCATCTATATCCACCTCTATTAATAGTTATATTAGAAGTTTTAAGGCTTGCTGTGGGTACAGTGAGAAATGCTGATTGTTCCCTTTAGGGTTTAATCTTATCTTTTTCAGGAATCATAATTATAAAAACTCTGTGTTAAAGCCAGGACATACTGTTGATCATAAAGGGACTTCTGCATTTCTGGCATATGTTTATTTCATATGGGGAAGTAGAGATTTTGCAGGTGAGGATTTAGATGGCAAAAAGTTTCTGAAATAATTAAAAAGCTATATATTTTATAAATTAAAATTATATATTTTATCAGAACTGGGAATATTCCACCCCACTTCAGTTAGAAAGCACATGAGTTCATGGGTGATTGTTTTGCATATTCTTTTAGTTCAATGTAATTTAAAAAGAAATTGGAATAGAAGAGAGGATTTGAAGAGGGCCAAATGATGTCTTATTCCCATTAAGCATGAAATTGATAAGACTCTGATCTTCCTGCACAATATTTACTAGCAATTTTATGGGACATGACACTTCTTCAGACTTTAAAATTATAGCCATACTTCCTAATCTTAAACAGACATGCAAGCTACTAAGTCCCTATTGAATTCACTAAAACATACAATTAATAGTAATTTTTCAGACATTTCGAAATCATACTTTTAAATGCTTTTTATTGTTTGAGATTTCTGTGATAAAAAACTCAATTCTCCAATTTTTCTCAATGTGAGAATAAAATGTTTATTGAAAGGCATATCTATGTTTAACAAACAGACTGATTAAAGCTGAGAGAAAAAAGAAATATTTATAGATGTGATATTTAATACCTAGATTAGTTAGTCAATGGTAATCAATGTTTAACCTAGATCAGTTTTAGATGAATGGAAGACCAAATTCCTGGAATATACTGATCATCATTCTTAAAAAAAAACAACCTGCCTTTTTATCTGAAATTCTATGATTAATGAAGGTTTAAGAACCTGCTTTTTAAACAAAAATGTTATCGCTAAAACTTCCAAGGTATGTTCTAATGATATAATTCATAATTTAATATTTATTATTCCAGGTGTACCAAAGGTCAAGTCCCATAGATAATTTACTATAAGAATTACATTTTTTTCTTTTTACGACCCTGTAATCCCTATTTGGAGTAGACATGGGGTGAAACACTTCTTTACTAGTTTGACACAACACCTTTGAACATTGTTAGATATAGCAACATTTTTCTCTGGAAAAAAACAAAATCAAAGCATAATATGATTTACCTATGGTGGTCTGATTTTATGATAAATCCTGTATGTTCATTTATTCATCTTAACACATGTAAAAAGTCTATAAATCTAAAACCTTTATCAATATCTACAAGTCTTATTTAGTGCAGAGTTTTGGTTCTTGAAATAATAGGGCACCATTCATACTAAATATTCAGTTCTAGTAATGTAAAAACAAAGTACATCTGCAAGCAAATACAGTAGTATTTAGTACAGACGGCTATAAAACCAGATGAGACTTTAGCCATTTTAGACTGGAAAAGACTTTTAATTTATTTACTGTTATTTTCATAACAGTTATTTAAACATTAGTTCAAATTGTAATTTTTAAAAAAGGTGGGATAAGGTTAATTCTTTTATCATTTTTTATTGAATAATTTGCTTATCAATCCTAAATCATGGATTGATGATTGCACATATAGCAAGTTTGCAAAATGAGCACAGTCTGTTTAGTTCAGCCAGTTATGAATTGACAGGCTTCTCACTGTTCAAACTTTTAGTGAAATCTTTCTTTCTTTCTTTCTTTCTTTCTTTCTTTCTTTCTTTCTTTCTTTCTTTCTTTCTTTCTTTCTTTCTTTCTTTCTTTCTTTCTTTCTTTCTTTCTTTCTTTCTTTCTTTCTTTCTTTCTTTCTTTCTTTCTTTCTCCCTCCTCTTCCTCTTCCTCTTTTCTCCCTCCCTCACTTCTTTCCTTTCCAATCTCTGTATATCCAAAATGTTATATTTTACAAATTGTATAAAAACATCAGCAAATTGATAGGAGAGATATAAACTGTTTCAGAAGTGATGTACTCTTTATTAAGCAGCCGATGGAACAGCATTTTCCCCAAGATCCAGATAGCTTCAATCCCACCTGTTTTCTGAAAGGCATTGGATCAAATGGTGCTGTGACCCCAGGTCAATTATTTTGGTTGTTTAGATTGACTACAGCATGGTTTTAATATATTTAATTTGTTGGCTCTTATTTGGGATATGCTCTGCCCTGAGTTATATGGCAGTTAAATGGCCATGTGGATTGAATTGAAAAAGATAAATAGACTACAGTAATTTCTTCAACACACTGTCTTTGGCTACTTAAGAAATAGAATGAGAATAGATGATAGGCTTTCTAGCAAACCTTGCACTGCCTCATACATTGTCTTTTTATATGAGGCTGCTTTTTCATACTATGATCTGTTGTCATTGATGGTCTGCTTTTTTAAATTTGTTCATTTCCTCAAATGTACTGAAGGTGTGTTTTATGAAGAAATATTCCTTTTCTCAGACAGTCATTTTCATGCATGTCCTGAATTCTAATAAGAGGTAGGTTGCTATCAGTAGAAGTTCCAGTGGTGTGATACTCGATTTAGTGTGAATTATAAATTGATAATATACAATGTTTAATACAACCCAAAATTCAGTTAATGTAAGGCTAACTCACATACTGTTTAGTCTAGTGCATGTGCAGTTGTAATTGGAATTTTAGATGCTAATCATCATGTGCAAAATGGAAAAGTTCTGTTTAAGGAAAGCTCAAAAAAGGAGGGTCCTTTTGAAGTACTTCAGCAGAATACAGGATATAGCAGGTAAACCTGGATATGGGGTTATTCTCCAGCTTGTCCTATGTTATTTATTTATTTTAGCTACATATGAAATCTACCTATCTAAAAGATAGATAGGAATGATATTTATATTTTTTTCTTTTTATTTGGCTTTCTGTAACTACTCTGTTACATTGTTAAAAATAAAATTGAATTGTAAATAAATCCTATTAATGTTTAAAAGTGTTAATTGCCTAATTTCATCAAGCTGGATCCAATTGTCCTATATTGCATGTAGAATGTATATATTCAAATAATGCAACCATTTTGTGAGCTTCATTATCAGGACTAATTAAAGTCTTTATTGTGAAAGAAAGAAAAAAGTCCTCATTGCTCTCCTATTTGTACTGTTAACTTTTTAGAACTGTCATGTCTTTCTCCATGTTATTCTTACTTGTTTGCATTCATAATTTACATAATGTAAATCTGATCTGTATTTGATTCAGAGAAAGATCCAGGAATTTAACATTAATTCTAATTTATGTGATTTTCAAATTCTGAGGAATATCAGATATTATTATAGAATTATTTTCTGGAATTTACTAAAAGATTTACTTTTCTAAAATTATAAACATTTTCTTTTAATGCTTACTGAATGAATAATAACATTAATCAAAATGTATTTAAAATAGAAAAAAATTAATAAAAAGGGCTCAGTATATATTTTTTAATGAAAACAAAATTATGTTCCTAATATCTGAGCAATAAGAGTAGAGTAGAAACCCCCTTCTGAAGCTCTGAAGATTTTAAGGACCTGATAAAAATTAGGAGTGATCTATGTGTATGATTTAGAATGTCTTCTGCTTTGGCGGTATAGATTCCCAAACTATGGATCAGTGCTATAGATACAGTTTAATTTAAACTCACAAATAAAACTTCAGGTTCAAGAGTAGTCCATAGTATTTTGTGATCTCATCATTTTTTTTCTTAGAACTGAGCGTTTTGGGGGGTGGAATAAAAATATTTTTAGCAACAGTTTTAACTAGAAAAATAAAAGATAATGCAAACTAAAAAGAAAAATCTGGAAAGAGAGGATAAAAGGTGCAAGTAAGTAAAAAAGAAAGAAACAAATAGAAAAAGAAAGTAAATTAAAAAAAGTAACTTCCTACCCTCATCATGACAAGTATAAACAGTTTCACTATCTCCTCAATAGAAGAGAATATATGGGGCTCAGGACTGAGTTGTGGAGTCCTTGATACCCTTTGAGATTGTTTGTTTGCAGGTATTTCATTACTTGACTGTGTAACATAACATCTTAAACAATACTGTAGAAGGGAATGGGGTTTGCTCTCTGTTTATATATAGTATTTGGTGGGAGTGTTTTTTCCTTGACAGTTTCTTAATTAGGCTGCTATTTACTGCTTGATTATTTGTCTTAGTTGGTAGTTCCTTGATTATGGTATTGTTTACTGTTTGATTATTGTCTAGTGTTAATCCCTGCTTATCTGGGTGCTCATTGCTGGCAAGATGTGGTCTGGAATTTTTGTTTCCTGTTGAGCTTTTTTATTGTCACTTTAGAATGATGTATAAATATTGTTTATCTGTATGTGCCTGCTGATGGCTGATTTGTCTGAGTGCCAAGCTCCCAGGAATTCCCTAGCATTTTTTAATTTTAGTTTGCTTTAGCATGCTCATAGTTTCCCAGTTGAAACTGTAGTCTTGAAAGTAGTTGTCAGCATTTTTGTATGTTCTGGGATGTTATTAGTTTCATTTGCTCCTTGAAGTTATTTATGTGTGCTGGCGTTTGTTTAATCTGGGTTGAGTATCAAGACAAGCTGGAAAAAAGAAAAAAAACCTCTAAACCAAATTACTCAAGCTAAACCTTAGAAAAAAGAAAAAAACCTCTAAACCAAATTACTCAAGCTAAACCTTAGAAGCAAAGAGATACCTGAACCTGAATGGCTTGTCAACATGTCAAGCTGCCCATTATCCAAAGCAGAACAGAATATCTTACAGAAAGGGCTCAGCTACAACTTAGATGTTGATCGTCAATTAGAATTCCAAGAACAGCATTTAAAACTACTGGACTTGCCACAGAGTCTCAAGAAAACATAAGACAGACATTCAAACCACAACCAGAATAATACAGAATCAGAATTGGCTTAATGCAGAGGAGAGAAAGCAACCCTTGAAAATCTAAAGAAGAACCAAAGCATCATCATCCCTCCAGCATAAAAGGCCAAACTACAGTTATCATGGACATAGAAAAAGCCAAAGAATTACTGGAAGACAGAGAATATAGCAAACACCAAAAATACAGAAACTACAGAACCAAATCAAATTAGCTTTTACCAATCTAACTAAGAAAAGAAAACTAAGACATTCAAACAATAAACAACAGCCTCATTAAGGAGGAAAGAACAGTATCTGCAAGCTAACAACCCAAGGACCAACACTGACAAGGCAAGCTATTGTATATAAACCAAGAACAAACCCCACTTCCTTTCGAGCAATGAAGATCTTATCTAGTTGGACAACAAAACATGTGCAAGCTAACAACCCAAGCCCCAAGGACTCCTCATTATATCTTCACCTACTTTTAGTTAACAGATATAAAACACTTTATCCCTTTACTCAACTCAACTATAGGCAGTACTTAAACAATATTTTCTAATCCAGGGGTTAGTAAAAAGTCCAAACAAAGCCTGAAAATAATCACATTTGTTAAAGTATAAGAAATATAAAGTTCATTATTTCATATCTCAACACTTAAGTGTAAACTTAAACTTATACTTAAGTGTAAATTTAATTGTAACCAATCCAATACACATTTTTTTCCAGTCTAGATCCCAGTAAATTCCCCCTCCCCATTACAATGCATCCCATTTTAATCCTGATAAAATAAGTCAACTTTATGTTCTTTCCTTTTACAGAAGCAATCTTGCTCTTTAACCCAGGTGTCCCCAACCCCCTGGTCTGTGGATCAGCACTCTTCTGCAGCATGCCAGAAACCGATCCATGCAAACCAGCGAAGCCCCATCTGTGGGATGCAGGCAGCATTCGAAACCATGCCCCCTCCAGTCCACAGAAAAACCTCTCTCCACAAAACTGGTCCCTGGTGCCCATAAGGTTGGGGGCCGCTGCTTTAAGCAATTCAAATTATTGTTATCCTTTGTCTCAAATTTCTTCTAAACTTTAACAAATTTCTGGTAAATCCAGCAGGTGTTCTACTTCTAGTTTTTAGGTTTACTTCTTTGCCAGGCAAAGAGCATAATACTTTCACTGTTCTGCCCTCTACTGTGCTCATTGGGTCAGGTATTACATTTTCCTCTGACTTTTCCAGCTGCTCAGGTGGTGTCTATGTTTGATCAGCTTCATGTGTCCTTCCTGAGGCTGATATTCCATAAGCTAGCTACAGAAGCTTTTTCAGTATGGAGTTAGAGTCAAAATCTGAGACTTCAGCCGGGGTCATAACTTGGAAGAAATTATGCCAATTACTTTCTTGAATTAACATTTTTATTCTATTCTTAATTTTTAGAGCCTTATCTGATTTTTTTGTGTGTATCGATAAAGTCTTGAGATAACTCTCCAGAATCATACCAGATAAATGTTATTATTAATTTTTTCTGTTGTAGCATCTTCTGGGAACAGGATATTCATTAAATCACACAACATAGCTGTCACTATTTATTTGAAGTCATATTGCTATTCCTTAAAATACCTCTGAACACCATTGCTTATATTGTTACGTCTCCAAACTGAAAATATTTTTTCTTTCCTAGAAAAATGCATTAATTCCGTACAATTAATTTCAAAGTCTTAATATTTAAAATAAAATATTCCAATGTTTTCTGGGCACTTAACCTGTTTAAAACTTTCTGTAGCCAAAACCTTGTCTTGATTTTTGTTTATTTTGAATTTCTAAGCCTATAAAGATATAATTTTATTTTCTTATATTGAGGATTGAAGGCATTCACCTGGTATTTCCAGCTTTGACATTTTTGAAAGTGTCTTTTGAAAGTGTCCTTAAGGTGGTTAATAGACAATTTCCGAAGATGGTTACAAATGAGTGCAAACATAGTGTCCTTTGAAGACGCTGACTGTGATTGGAGCAGGAATGGCAAATTTCCTCAGTTCTTCCACCTTCTGGAGTCCACTGCTCTATAGTTTTCTCATGATAAACCACCATATGGAGTGCAACCCTCTCACATCTTCTCTTTCTCCAGCATGAGGATGGAGACTCCACGAATGGGTTAAGACTGTCTTCCTGCCCATTTAGACTAAGTCTGTAAAAGTAGCCACGCCTCCTGCTGGGTCATGTGCTTCCCAGACACGACTTAGTCTTCAGCCCCACAGGACACGTATGTGCTTGGCTCCCTTTTCAGACTTCAGAGCAGGTTGTATTTAGTCTTTTTTTCTCCCTTCGTGGACTTTCCTCCTGTTTTTCAGCGCTGATACCAGCGCTGCCAAACTGCAGGGTCCCCTATTCCTTTAAATTCGGATTAACAATCTTAAATTGTCCCAAGCCCTTAGGGGTCTGGGGCTTTAACAGCCCTGCAGTAGCTTTCCCGCTTTTCTGGTTTAAAAGCTCCAGATCAGCTGTGAGTCAGAATAGCTCGCTCAGCTGAGCGGCGGCTCCGTTTGGCGCGCCGAGCGCTGCCGCGGAGCATTCCAAGGCTCCAGAAAAAGTTTTTCCATTTATTCCAGCAGTCGCAGGGGGTCAGGAGAGGGGGTGATTCCCTAGAACAAAGGAGGCTACACATCGGAGCCTCCACTCTAGGACCCTCTGACTCCTTCCCTTAGCACACGGCTGCCATTTTGGACACGCGGCCGGCGCAAAAAACAAACCTGAGGCTTGCCTTTTAGCCGGTAACCGGCAAAACTGCACCAGGCTGGGAAGACTGAATCTGCAATAGGCAAGCAGCTTGGTGTGAAGAAATCAACTGTGGAAGCAAGAATTAGAAAATGGAAGACATACAAGACCACTGATAATCTCCCGCGATCTGGGGCTCCACGCAAGATCTCACCCCGTGGGGTCAAAATGATCACAAGAACGGTGAGCAAAAATCCCAGAACCACACAGGGGGACCTAGTGCATGAACTGCAGAGAGCTGGGACCAACATAACAAAGGCTACCATCAATAACACACTATGCCGCCAGGGACTCAGATCCTGCAGTGCCAGACGTGTCCCCCTGCTTAAGCCAGTACATGTCCGGGCCCGTCTGAAGTTTGCTAGAGAGCATTTGGATGATCCAGAAGAGGATTGGGAGAATGTCATATGGTCAGACGAAACCAAAGTAGAATGTTTGGTAGAAACACAACTTGTCGTGTTTGGAGGAGAGAGAATGCTGAGTTGCATCCAAAGAACACCATACCTACTGTGAAGCATGGGGGTGGCAACATCATGCTTTGGGGCTGTTTCTCTGCAAAGGGACCAGGACGACTGATCCATGTACAGGAAAGAATGAATGGGGCCATGTATCGTGAGATTTTGAGTGCAAACCTCCTTCCATCAGCAAGGGCATTGAAGATGAAACGTGGCTGGGTCTTTCAGCATGACAATGATCCCAAACACACCACCCGGGCAACGAAGGAGTGGCTTCGTAAGAAGCATTTCAAGGTCCTGGAGTGGCCTAGCCAGTCTCCAGATCTCAACCCCATAGAAAACCTTTGGAGGGAGTTGAAAGTCCGTGTTGCCCAGCGACAGCCCCAAAACATCACTGCTCTAGAGGAGATCTGCATGGAGGAATGGGCCAACATACCAGCAACAGTGTGTGCCAACCTTGTGAAGACTTACAGAAAACGTTTGACCTCTGTCTTTGCCAACAAAGGATATATAACAAAGTATTGAGATGAACTTTTGATATTGACCAAATACTTATTTTCCACCATAATGTGCAAATAAATTCTTTCCAAATCAGACAATGTGATTGTCTGGATTTATTTTCTCATTTTGTCTCTCATAGTTGAGGTCTACCTATGATGACAATTACAGGCCTCTCTCATCTTTTTAAGTGGGAGAACTTGCACAATTGGTGGCTGACTAAATACTTTTTTGCCCCACTGTGTATATATATATATATATATATATATATATGTAGGTCTTTGGTAATTCGGGTTTTCTCCCGTGTAAAATTGAAAGTGTCTTGGCAACGTTTCGACGAAGTCCCATTCGTCATCTTCAGGCTGGTGTCTTCGGCTTCGTGCTTCTAGGAGCAATGTGTGATCGCAGCTGTTTCTTCCTTTTAACTGCCAGTGGAGGTATGAACTGATTGGATGGGAGCTTGGCTGTGTTCTGATTGGGTGGAGGTGTGTTCTGATTGGTTAGGGGCTTGGCTGTGCTCTGATTGGATGGGGGGTTGGCTGTGCTCTGATTGGATGGGGGTGTGTTCTGCTTGGGTGGGGGCCCTGTTGTGCTAGGATTAGTCTGAGTTGCAGGGGAATTTGAGATGGAGAGCTGCATTGCTGTAGTTTGGCTTCGCGTTCGTGGTCGTGCCACATCTTCAAGGTGGGTGTCAGTTTGCTTCACGTATGGAATGGAGGGGTTTAAAATGGCCAATGATGCAGCTGTGGTCTGGTTTCTGGTCCGCGGTCGTGCCTCATCATCGGTGTGGGTTTGAGTCTGCTTTTTGCGTGGATGTGTGGTGGTGACATCATGTGTGGTCTTCGTGAGTGTGGGTCCAGTGTCGCTCCTTGTGCTAGGGATTCGTCTGTCAATAAGGCTGGGTTTCCAAATGGCTGGTAGGCGGGAGGTATCATCTCGTTTATTCATGCTGTGTGGGCGTTTTTCTATCTCAATGGCTTCTCTGATTATTCTGTTGTTAAAGTGTTCAGTTTTGGCAATAGTTCTGGTATTTTTAAAGTCAATTTTATGTCCTGTGGCTTTGAGGTGTTGGACCAGGGAGGAAGTTGGTTCCTCTTTTCTGACTGAGTTCTTGTGTTCTTCAATGCGTGCGCTTATTCTTCTGTTGGTTTGTCCGATGTATGTGGTGGGGCAGGCGGTGCATGGGATTTCATATACTCTTTGATTTTCTAACTCAATTTTGTCTTTGGGGTTTCTTAGGATGGTAGATATTTTTCGGTTTGTGCAGAATGCTGTCTTGATGTTGTGTTTGTGGAGGATCTTGCTGATTTTGTCTGTGGTGCCTTTTATGTATGGGAGGAGGGCTTTGCCGTTTTCTTGTTCTATGTCTTGGATTTTGGTGGGGGTTTCTTTTTGGATTAAGTTGGTAATCTTATTTCTTTGGAATCCGTTGGATGTTAGTACATTAGTGAGAGTGTGTAGTTCGGTTTTTAGGTGTTGTTCGTCAGCTAAGCGTTTTGTTCTCGAGATGAGTGTCTTGGCTACGGAGTTGATCTGTGCTGGGTGGTGGTGTGAGAGTGCGTGCAGATAGCGGTTTGTGTGTGTTTTCGTCTGGTAGATGGTGTGTCCTAGGGAGCCATTGGATTTCTTGTAGACTAAGACATCCAGGAAAGGAAGTTGCTTGTTAGCTTCTGTTTCCATGGTGAACTGTATTTTGGGGTGTAGGCTGTTGAGGTGTGTGAGGAAGTTGTCTAGTTTTTCTTTCCCATGTGGCCAGATTATGAAGGTGTCGTCTACGTATCTGAGCCAGAGTTTGGGTTTGTGATCAGATTTTTCTAGAGCTTGGGTTTCAAAGTGTTCCATGTAGAGGTTTGCAATGACAGGTGAGAGGGGTGACCCCATGGGTGCTCCTTCTATTTGTTTGTATTTTTGTCCGTTATAGATGAAGTATGTGTTGGATAGGCAATGGTTGGTCAGATCTAGGATGTGCTTGGGGGGGTTATATATATATATATACACAGTGGGGCAAAAAAGTATTTAGTCAGCCACCAATATATATATATATATAAAACAAAAAAACAATTCTTCTTAAATATCAAAGGACAACTGCAAATTGGGATTACCCCATTCCTCCGAAGAGTCATTAGGAGCAATTGGTGCGAGAGCGACCTGTTGGTCCAGTGTCCACCACAACCTATATCAATTACTGGCTCTGCCAGTAGCCATCAGGAGCAATTGGTGTGAGAGTGGCCTGTGTGGTCCAGCGTCCGCCACAGTCTAGAGCAATTACCGGCCCTGCCGGTACCTGGGGTTTGCAGCCATACCCAGCGCTCAGCTCCATTGAGGATGGCAGACAACGCGGTTCCTCAGTCCGCGCAGGGTGAGCCCAATGTCTCTGTGCCGGGCAACACCAAGTCCTCCAAATTAAAGGCTGCACGTAAACTTAAAGTCAGGGCCAAGGCTGCTTCTGGCAAAAAGCCATCTAAGGCAGCAGAGAAGGAGGCCAACAGGAGGCACCTAGCCTTAGAAAAGCAATTTTCAAAGGCTCAACAGCTGGGCACCAGTGAAGGGGTCCAGACTGCCCAGGTTCTGCATGAGGACTCTGTTCAATCTGCAACCGGGCACTTCCAGCTCCCTGGCCCAAAGGGCCTGGCTTCCGGTAGTTGAGACCAATCAAGGGGAAGGCTCTCCTCTCAATCAGGAGACAGGTCCACAGGAGGTGACATCTCCATTCAGGCCCAAGCTGGCACCAGAAGCCACGTTCACACCCACAGCGGCCGGCCTCCGTCACCCTGACTCTCAGGGAATGCGGCCAGAGCAGATGCAAGCTCTACTGGCCCAAGCGTTTGCCCAGGCGATGATATCATCGTTCTTCCAGGGTCCCAGGCCAGAATTGGTGATCCCCTCAGCCACACAACACTACCGGTCTGAGCCTCAGGGGTACCCTGAATCGGTTTCATCCGATCATTCCTCAGGTCAGAGACTCAAGCCCAGAGGAATGTGGGTCAATGGACATTCAATTACCCGAGGAGCTGGAGTCAGCTCCAGACCCCTCCCCTTTCGTGGGCCTATTCGACCCGGGCCTGTTTAGGTCACTTCTACAGAAGGCAACTGCCTCAGCCAAGATTTCCCCCGATCAGGAACCTGAACCGGTCCCTTCCACCACGCAGGACTCAAAACCTCTCTTTTCCGAACCCAAGATCACGGAAAGACATATCCCTTGTCCCCCCTTTTTTCTGGACACGATTCAAAGGCAATGGGGGGCCCCTGGCATTCTCCCAGCCCCGGGGGGGACAGACAAAAGATTGTTTAACGTCGCCCCGACCTTGTCAGAGCTCCTAGACATTCTAACTGTTGATGTATCTTTAACACCAATTCTTTCTTCTTCCGCGGTGTCAGGAGACATGGCTGAGACCTTGAGGGCAGAGGACAGGAAATCAGAGTTCTCTTTATGCAGGTCTCATCAAGCCTCAGCATGGTCAGTGAGGGCATCCACCTCCACTTCCTTCTTTGCCAGAACTTCCATTTTATGGCTTTGAGAGCTTCAGACACTGATTCCCCCGGACCAGGTTTGTGCTCATCAGAATCTGGGTGAGTTAGTGGCCGCATCCGAGTACATGGCAGACGCTTCACTACACGCCGCCATAGCCTCTAACATTGCAACCCGCAGGCTATTATGGCTCAGGCAATGGCAGGCGGACTTGAAATCAAAGTGGTGCCTGGCTACCACCCCCTATCATGGTGGGCAGCTATTCGGAGAGGCGCTCAACCCCTACCTGGTGGAGAACAAAGACAAACGCAGGGTATTGGGCCACCTTAACAGAAGGGTTGACAGGTGGTCCAGCCCTTACACACGTAGACCACAATTTCGGTCAGGGGCAGGATATGAGTGGGCTCCATCTCCCCGCCCTTCCAACTCCAGACCTGACCGACAGCTGGACCACTCCACTCCAAGATCACGGCAGCAGTTCCAGTCCAAGCGGCCCTTTCGAGGCAGGGGAGCCGTCCCTTCAAGGGAAACAGATGACTCCAGATCGGGCCTCCCCATAGGCGGCAAACTCACCTATTTCATACGCCAATGGGAGGACATCACCACAGACACATGGGTGCTCAACACAATCAGACACAGTCTCCCCCTCGAGTTTACATCACACACCCCAGAACGCTTTGCCCCTTGTCCAGTTCACAGAAGTCCGGACAAAGCCATTCACCACCTTCTGGAAATCAGGGCCATAGAACCAGTACAGATTGGCCAATTAGGAAGGGGGTTCTATTCCATCCTCTTCGTGGTACCAAAGGCCTCGGGAGGATGGAGAGCAATACTAGACCTAAAGGGTCTAAACTCTCACCTAGCCTACAGAAGGTTCAAGATGCAAACACTTCAGTCTATTCTGGCAAGCATCAGAAGACACGATCTTCTGACTTCCATCGACCTCACAGAAGCATACCTACACATCCCCATCCTTCCCAACCACCGAAGATTCCTAAGGTTCTGTTATGCAAACCAGCACTATCAGTACAAGGCTCTACCTTTTGGCCTCTCGTCCGCCCCAAGAGTGTTTACCAAAATCTTGGCAACCCTGGCAGCTCACCTAAGACTGGTTCCAGTAAGAATCCAGTGCTATCTGGACGACATCCTTATCCAGTCCACTTCCTTACAAGAGGCACGGGCGGACCTGACCCTAACCATCAGGTCCCTTGGGTTCTCAGTGAATTTCCAAAAGAGCCAGACAGAACCTTCAACCCGCCTCCTTCACCTCGGTGCGATCATAGACACCAATCTCTGCAAGGTTTTTATGTCGCCAGAATGTTGGGACAGCATCCGGACCCTGATCAGGCAGGTATGGAGGAAGCGGGTGGTCACATTAGCAACACTTTCTCTGTTATTGGGAAAGATGGTTTCCTGTATGGGGATAGTACCGTGGACCAGGCTACACTCCAGATCCCTTCAATGGTTCCTATTACCATTTCAGAGACGGGGCACCAGCTCCTCCAGCAGGAGGGTAGTCGTCCCCATCCAAACCCTAGAATCCCTCCAGTGGTGGACCTCCACAGCATTAGCCAGGGCGTCCCTATTCAAGGAACCAGACAGACTTACACTAACTACAGACGCCAGTCTGTTTGGCTGGGGGGTACACCTCCAGTCACAGATAGCCCAGGGCCGATGGTCACAATCGGACCTCAAACACAACATAAACTGGCTGGAACTAAGGGCTATTCACCTGGCACTATGCCATTTCACCGACAGGGTGGCGGGCCAACATGTCCTTGTCCTCATGGACAATGTGGCTGCAAAAGCACATGTGAACAGGCAAGGGGGTACCCGGTCAAGGTCCCTTTCGAATGAGGCTCAGTTGCTAAGCCACTGGGCAGAAACCAACCTGCTTTCCGTCAGAGCAGAACACATCTCGGGGGAAGCAAATCAGCAGGCGGATTCCTTGAGCAGGTCAACAGTGGACCACTCAGAATGGCGCTTGCATCCCAAACTATTCAGGGAAATCTCAGAGAGGTTCGGACTCCCAGTGCTGGATCTATTCGCCTCCCCGACGAATGCCCAGCTCCCCAGATTTTTCTCCCATTTCCCATCCCCAGGGGCGGAATGGGCGGATGCTCTCCACAACCCATGGCCAAGAGGTCTGCTCTACGCCTTCCCTCCCCTCCCCCTGCTCCCGGCAGTTATACGGAAAATACTGCAGGAGGGAGTGCAGGTGATAGTAGTTGCTCCACACTGGCCGAGACGACCGTGGTTTGCCGACCTCGTGAGCCTTTCCATCTCACCGCAGTGGAGGATTCCTCCAGACCAGGTGGCGCTCAGCCAGGGGGTCCTACAGCACCCGGACCCACAATGGCTCCAGTTAACCGCCTGGCACTTGAGTGGCGACTCCTGATGCGTGAGTCCTACCCAGCGGATGTCATATCCATAATTCAGGCCGCAAGACATCCCATCAACCAACAGAATCTACGACTCCTCATGGAGGAGCTTTTGTCGCTGGTGCACAAAGAACAACCTTGTTCTGTCATTCATCACCATCCCAAGGATACTTCAGTTCCTACTGGAGGGGCTCAACAAAGGTTTGACACCCAACACCATTCGCAGGCAGATAGCAGCCTTATCCACGGTGCTCACATGCGGCAATTCAACAGCATTGGCCCAGCACCCGATGGTACAAGCCTTTATCAAGGGCGCAGATAACACCAGGCCACCTGTGGTTCACCGTTATCCCTCTTGGGAACTTCCATGAGTTTTACAAGTCCTAACCTCACCACCATTTGAACCCATCAAGACATCGTCGCTGAGGTTCTTAACCATGAAGGTTGCTTTCCTTATAGCCATCACATCGGTCAGATGCATATCTGAATTAGCCGCTCTCTCTGTCAGAGAGGACCTCTGTGTCTTCCACAATGACAGGGTGGTCCTCAGGCTGGACCCATCCTTCATACAAAAGGTAAATTCCCTGTTCCATAGATCACAAGAGGTGATCCTTCCAAATTTCTGTCCTTGCCTTTCACACACCTTGGAGCGCCAATGGCACACCTTGGATGTGCGAAGGGCATTACTCCATTACATCAAACAGACTGCGGTCTTCCGCAAGTCGGAAGCACTCTTTATTTCCTTCCAACCTTCATCCATAGGCCTGAAGGTTTCTCCCTCAACCATAGGCAGGTGGATTAAGGAATGCATTGCTATAATGTACCAATCACATTCTCTGCCAGTTCCAGGACATATCACCGCCCATTCCACCTGCAGTGCTGCAACATCAGCAGCGTGGACATCCCAGGCATCCATTGGGGAAATTTGCAGGGCGGCAACCTGGTCCTCGCCTTCCCCATTTGTGAGGCATTATAAGCTGGACAAATTTGCCTCAGCAGAAGCCTCATTCAGCCGGAGGGTGCTCCAGCAGGTGGTATCAGCAAGTGGGACACAGGCCCAGGCCAGTTCCCTCCCATAGGGACAGGGCAACTTTGGTATGTCCCATTCGTGGAGTCTCCATCCTCATGCTGGAGAAGGGGCGTTGTCTTACCTGAACGCCTTTTCTCAGCATGATGATGGAGACTCCACACCCACCCCTTTAGGTCCGCCAGGGCCTGTGTTGGGGCAGGGGAGCCAACACATCGGACTATCGTCATAGCTTCGCCTTCGTCGTGTCTGGGAAGCACATGACCCAGCAGGAGGCGTGGCTACTTTTACAGACTTAGTCTAAATGGGCAGGAAGACAGTCTTAACCCATTCGTGGAGTCTCCATCATCATGCTGAGAAAAGGCGTTCAGGTAAGACAACGCCCCTTCTCCAGAGCGTGTCAGTGGGGTCAGGCTACTCATCAGCTACTTGTTCTTAGCTGCAATCGTCTGTGCCATTTTTTGTGGAGCTATCTTCAATTCACCACTACTGCTCCAGAAATTGAGAGTTTGGGACAAGTTATCACATAAAACATGCACTTCACATTTGAAGTAGGTTTGAAACTGTTTTTCAAACTAGTGTGTAAGAGTAATTTTACATATTATATAGAGTCAGGCAATTTTGTAGCCATAGTTGTGATACATGATATCTAAAATTAGGAATTTTATTTATTTACAGTTATTTATTACATATATTACATCATTTACCATTCCATTTGAATACTTGTGTGAAACAGATCCCTGTATTTTATTTTTATGGATTTGAAATGTTTCCCATCAAGGAATACATATAAGGAATATCAAAGGAAAAAGGTCTAGCAAATAAAATATTAGAATGGAATTACCTTTAATCATCATAAGATTCTCAAAATTATGAAACTGAAAGATGAGAAATTGTCATGGCTTTTAATGTACTTTGGTTCACAGCTCAGTAACAAAACATGTATTTGGATTTATTATCCATTTAGTACAAGGAATTTTTCTGTTCCTAGTTCACTATATCAATCCTCAGGTAAGAGGGATCTGCCTGAAATTTGGGAAGTCACAATCATATGTAATAGATGATATTGACCGAGAAGATCAATAGTTTGTTAGGTACCTCATATTTGTTTGCTCCTCTAGAATAATGGGTTATTCACAATGATTTTTGTATTATTACTCCTTTCTTGACTATGCCCAGCTCAGGTTTTCTTTAAATTTCTTTGATTTCTTCTACATTCAGGTCTATTTCCTTTTCTTTCTTCCTTCTCGGGACTGACTTGAGATAACATTTTGCCTAAATTGGAAAGTGGATTTGCATTTTCCTTGCTACTATTCCACCATGCTTCCTCTTTCCTGGTGAGAGCAAAGCTGCTGTTTGCACTCTGGCATGTGTTGTGTAAACCAGTGCCATTGCCACCTTGCAAAATACTACAGTAAGCATCCCTTCAAAATATAAACATATGGGGCAGCTGACTGGGGCCAGAAACATCACAAAATTTATTTAGCATGAGTACAATAAAAGAGGCAGTCTAAATAGTGAATCAGAAGAGTAAAAGGTGAAGTTTTGTATTCAGTTCTTTCTGTGGCCAAACTTGTTATCCAATGCTGCTCCTTCCAAGGATTTTAGTTTCTCTGTATGCGTATATACATTTGTTAAATTAGTTTCCCTATATTGTAATATATAGGTAGTGTTGTTTAAAATCTGACTCACTTAACAAATGTTTGTAGTTATAGCAGTGATTTAAATTTTGCAATCATTCATTGCATTTATGATCTTTTCAGGTCTGTAAAGCAAAGGAAAGCTGAAGAAAGTAAATAACCACAGGCATGGTTTCACTTAATGATTGCTTCACTTAACAACTTAGTTGCTAGTCCCAATTCACATTGCGAAACAAAGACTATAGAAGAACATTCTTTCTGAGCAGATTCAGGATAGTGCATTTAAAGCAGGGGTGTCAAACTCAATTTCATTGAGGGCCGCATCAGCATTGCGGTTGCCCTGGGGGGCCAGATGGGTGTGGCCAGGGTGGGTGTGGCCTACTGGGTGGGCGTGGATGGAGTGGGTGTGGCCTACTGGGTGGGCATGGCCAGCTCTACATCATTTGTGTCAAGGGGGCCTGGGCAGGAGTGGGACAGATCTGAGGGTAGAGACTGCCAGAGGGCAGAAGGGGATGGGACCAGGGCAAGTGCCAAGGCATGGTCCACTGGAGGAGCCTCCCCAACATGCACCCAGGGGGCGGGGCCGACGTGGCAGGGGCTGGTTCCTCGCTGTTTCCAGACAGCCTTGTGGAGCTAAGACTGAATGTGTTTCAGCATAGATGGCCACCACAAAATTGTACATTGGCTCCCGGCCGGCCTGGGCCAGGGCCAAGGCAGCGGGGGCCATTCCCTCACTGTTCCCAGGATGGCTTCACGGGCCACATGAAACCACTTCACGGGCCGCATCCGGCCCCCAGGCCTTGTGTTTGACATGTCTGATTTAAAGAATATGCCAACAACTAATGCATTATTTTATTCTCTCTCTTATTCTATGTCAGAACTGATAAGTGAAACCATATTATATTGTCTGTGTACTATATGTGTGTTTGCATATATTCATAATGTGGGAAAATAAGATATTTTCTTTGCAGGAAGGGAGAAGATTTTCATTAGAATAGTAAGTTTAAACACTAAGGAAGAAATACCAAGTATTGGATCATATCTTTAGTTCTCAGGAAATTATGTTGCTACAGTTTTGTATGAATCATTGTTAAATATTTCCAAGAGCGTTGGATGTTAAACATAATCTGTGTAAACTTTAATAAATCTAAGTAAAGCAGCTTCTGTGTTAATATTGTCCTGTGTCTATGTTGAATGGATTTGACTGAGATACACACAGCTTTTTTATCCTTGAGTATTCCCAAGAAATAAAGTATCAAATTATGATACAGCTGATAAAGAACTTTTTTATGCTTGAAAGAAATTGTAATTTTCTGATTGTTCGACATGCTAACCCTTGTGTTTTGTTTTCCGCTCTCACTTTGTTGAGGCATCTCCCCAAAGAGTGTTTCCAGTAGCGCAGATCAAAATGATGCATATGAACACCTCAAATACTTAGAGCCATTTCTGAAAAAATTAAGTGTTCCTATGTTTGCTTGCACACTGATCAGGGCACTCTGGATGCTGATAGTAATCAGCATAAACTTTCCCTACTGCTGATGTAATGATGATGAATGCTGTGGCATTGTTATTTCAGACAGCTCTTCTCAGTGGATGCAAGCTACTTATTAATGAATAGAATACAATTTAGGCAGCCTCAAACAGAAAGAGGGATAGGAATTTGAATGACTGCATTCAGTTAAAAAGGCAGAAACAATATGGCCCCAAATGTAGAAAATTATTTCTGTTTGAGAGAGAGCAAAACACGTAGAATTTTAGATCTTGAAAGCTCACTGAAGTTCAATAAAGGAATTAGATTTATATAGAGCCTTGGAATTCATGCTGCTTTTTTCACATTTTTCTGCACTCCTGAAACCCATATGCCAGAAGGTTTCAAACATGGAAAATGCAAAAGTTACAGTTCTGGAAATGAAATACCTTGGAACTTACTGTACTAGGTTTTAAATTTGGCTTTAAACCAAATTTATTCACATTCTCCACAGTCTTCACCACTCATTTTCCCTATCCATTCAGTCTGTCACAAGAAGAAGTTAGCTGCTCCATGAATTGTGCTCTTTTATTCCTGCTTGAGTTGTACATCATCGGAAACATTGTCTGGATGACCTATTAGTTAGTAAAACTTTCAGTTAGGGTGGGTTTTTTTAACGTCCTGAAAAAAAGTGTATTACAAACATAGTCTGCTGCTGCTGTCTTACAAATCATAAATTTATAGGGGCTTGTTTTTTGTAAATATAGAAGGCAACCAGAATGTTATATTTTCTAGATCAGAAATATATTTTTCAACCGGTGGTACACGTACCACTTGTGGTACATTAACGAGTGGCAGGTGGTACGCAGCCCTGCCTAGCCAAGTGTAGTGGGGGAGGGAAAGAGCCAGCGCAGGCAAGGTCTTACTGTGAGAGAGTCCTCCGGAGTTGCAGAGTGGCTGGGATGAGGCAAAGGCCCCAGGCTCACTTCTGGCTCACCCTCCCCCATGAGAAAGGAGGAGGAGGGGGCGGAGACAGGAGAGGCTATAAAAGGAGGCAGTTTGGGCGGGAGAGGGAGAGAGAGAAAAAGCAGCAGCCTTGGGAAGAGGTGGAGTCAGCTCTAGCTGCACCAAAGGGAAAGAAGAAGAAGGAGGAGGGTGGGGGGAAAGGAGAGGAGATCAAGCAGGCCGGCCATGAGCAGATCTACAACTGCTGTGGCAGCCACCTGTGCTGGCAGCAGCAAACAGGCAAGAAATGCCTCCAAGATGAATGAAAAAAGGCAGCAATGGCTGGAGGTGAGGCACGGAGGGAGGGAGGGAGGGAGATGGAGAGTGGAAGGATTCTTATGTGCTTTTGTGACTTTGAAGTTCTGGGATTTGTGCAATGTGGGCTTTGTGTTCTTAAGGAGTGTTTGGCAATTCTGTTTGGTTGATGGCTGATGTCTCGTGTTAGCTTCTATTGCTCTGCTATTGTTAGCTGTAAGTTTTGCTGCAAGGGATTTTGAAGTATTTTTCTCCTGAATGGATTTTGCCTGTAGCATTCCTTTACTTATGAATGGAGCCATTTGGGGAGGCTGCCTTAGCCGGCAGCCAATACTTAATTTTTTTTTCTTCCTTAAGTGCCGGCTGCGCTCCTTAACTTTCCTTTCTAGCCAGTAGCTAATTCTTAAAGGGGAATGTGCCTTTTTAAGCTAGTTCACTCAGCAGTTTGTCTTTTCTGTCTCTGGAGGCTTTTCCTTGTTTGATGAATATATGGAAGAGAGAAAATATGGGTTTCCCCCCCCAAATTCTTCCTTCAGAAGGAGGTGGGCATGAGAAAGAGGGAGGGAGGGAAGGAAGGAGGGAAGGAAGGAAGGAAGGAGGGAGGGAAGTCCCGCCTTAGCACTTGGCCACCAGCAGCCCTGCCATTGACTTTGCTTGTCAAAAGGTTGCAAAAGGGGATCACATGACCCTGGGACACTGTGACCATCATAAATATGAATCAGTTGCCAAGCATCCAAATATAAATCACATGACCCTGGGTATTGTGTAGTGGGTTTTTGGATGCATTAACCAGACTGGGTTAATACAACAAGATTTATTGCAATAGAAAAACAGACCTGGCTTAACCGGCAGAATGACGGCTATTTATACTTGCCGCCTGTAGGTGGCGACCAATCAATTCAAACAGTGTTTTCCCGCTCAAACTTGAACTTAACTTTCCCTCCAAAACAGTTGGAGACACATTTAAACTAAAACACATTAACTCTTGATATTAATACATAACACCCCTTCTCCCTGGATAAAATGGCTTTTTGTATAGTTGATGTAATAATAATAATAATAAAGTTGGAAGGGACCTTGGAGGTTATCTAGTCCAACCCCCTGCTCAGGCAGGAAACCCTATACCATTTTGGACAAGTGGCTGTCCAGTCTCTTCTTAAAAACTTCCAGTGTTGGAGCATTCACTGCTTTTGGAGGCAGGTTGTTCCACTGGTTAATTATTCTAACTGTCAGGAAGTTTCTCCTTAGTTCTAGGTTGCTTCTCTCCTTGATTAGTTTCCATCCATTGCTTCTTGTCCTGCCTTCACGCACTTTGGAGAATAGCTTGACTCCCCCTTCTTTGTGGCAGATTGGAACACTGCTATCATATCCCCCCTCTTCCTTCTCTTCATTAAACTAGACATACCCAATTCCAGCAACCGTTCCTTATATGTTTTAGCCTCCAGACCTCTAATCATCTTTGTTGCTCTTCTCTGTACTCTTTCTAGAGTCTCAACATCTTTTTTACATCGTGGTGACCAAAACTGGATGCAGTATTCCAAGTGTGGCCTTACCAAGGCATTGTAAAGTGGTATTAATACTTCACGTGATCTTGATTCTATCCCTCTGTTAATGCAGCCTAGCACTGTGTTGGCTTTTTTGGCAGCTGCAGCACACTGCTGGCTAATATTTAAGTCCACTAGGATTCCGAGATCCCTCTCACAGTTACTACTGTTGAGCAAGGTACCCCCTATACTATACATGTACATTTGGTTTTTCTTGCCTAAATGTAGAGCCTTACTTTTTTCACCATTGAATTTCATTTTGTTGGATAGCGCCCAGTGTTCAAGTCTGTCCAAATCCTCCTGTATCCTAGGACTGTCTTCTGGAGTGTTGGCTATTCCTGCCAGCTTGGTGTCATCTGCAAATTTGATGAGTTCCCCATCTATCCCCTCGTCCAAATCGTTGATGAAGATGTTGAAGAGCACTGGGCCCAGAACAGAGCCCCGGGGCACCCCACTATACAGTTCCCTCCATGTAGATGCAGTTCCATTGAGGACCACACGCTGAGTATGGCCGGTCAGCCAGTTACGAATCCATCCGGTCAGCCAGTTATGAATCCATCTGGTGTACATAGTTTTTGAGGTAGATGGGTGGGTTGCGAGTTCTGCCAGAACGCTGCAAAGCTGTTTGGGTTTCTGTCTCGACTTGCTTGTTCTCCGCACTGGGTAGACTGGTGCCGCAATAGTCATTCAAGTCATCAGGCGGCGGAGGCGGTAGACCTGTGCCACTATGTGCATCTGAGTCCTTTGGCAGCAGAGGCGGTACACAGATCCTTGGTGCCTCTGTTTCTTTAAGCACAGTCTCGGCAGCTGTGGGCGACGCTGGAATAGCGGTTTCACCTGGAGTGTCTACAGTCTCTTTTAACTCTGCTTCTGCGCTCTGCTTTGTCTGCTGACACCGCAACTGATCAATGTGGCGTCGGATCACACGACCATCGTCCAGAGCCATCTCATATGATAGTGGCCCCAACTCTTTTGTAACAGTAGCAGCCACCCAAGGTGCCCCCTGCCCATAGTTCCTAGCCCAAACATGCTCACCCAATTGTAGATTCCTGGGAGGCTTGTGTTGTGCTGTTTCAGCAGCTATTCTATCAGGGTGGAGGCGGTCTAGCTTTGTAGTTAGCCAACATCCCGACCTTAGTTCAGCTGGGCTGTGTCCCGTTGCGGTGCTTGGAGTTGTGTGCTGGCATAAAAGGAAGTTTGCCAGGCGATGATTCCAATCTCCCTTAGTCTTTTGAGGGATTCTTTAGTGGACCTTACCATCCGTTCAGCCTGGCCGTTGGTAGTTGGATGGAATGGAGCCGAAGTGGTGTGTCTAATCATATTTGCATTAAGGAACGACTGGAATTCCGCTGCGGTGAATTGAGCCCCATTGTCTGACACAATGACGTCTGGTAGTCCATGTATGCCAAATAGCCGGCGCAGTTCCTGGATGACCCTGGCAGTAGTCATAGATTGGACAGGTACTACCTCTAACCATTTTGAATAACTATCCACAACAATGAGGAATACCTGTCCCTGAAATGGACCTGCAAAGTCTATGTGCACACGAGACCATGGGGCTTGCATAGTCTCCCAGCAGTGCACAGGTGCCTGGGGCATTTCTGGACGGGTCTCTTGGCAGACCTGACAGCTCCTTACTTGAGCCTTGATGACCTTGTCCAGGCCAGGCCACCACAAGTAACTTCTTGCAAATGCTTTCATTCTTACGATACCTGGATGTCCCTCATGCAGTGATTCTAACACTCTGGCTTGCAAGTTACTCTGCAAGTTACTCTGCTTCCCCATAGCACACAACCTTTGTGGGCTGACAGCTCATCTTTTCTGCATGTATAATGCTGAAACTCTGGACCTGGTCTGTTTTCAGGCCACCCCCTCAACACCCAGTTGAGAATGCGGCTGAGTGTTCTGTCAGTGGCAGTTTCAGCGGCCACATCTCCCGCGTGTAGGGGTGTCTCTGGGAGGTCCTGGATTGCCAGGATGCGAGCTGCTGGGGCTGGATCTGGATCTGTGTGTGGCAGGGGCAGTCAGCTGAGTGCATCAGCATGGCTCATTTCCTTGCCAGGGTTATGGACTAGCCTGTATGAATAGGCAGCCACGAAGATAGACCATCGCAGCATCCTTGGTGACAGAATTTGCGGAGTTTTCTTGTCAGCTGTAAAAGGCCAAGCAGCGGCTTGTGATCTGTAAAAACTGTAAAAAATGGCTGCCCGTATAAAAAATCATGGAATCTTTTGATTCTTGCGACAATAGCAAGAGCTTCCTTGTCAATTTGAGCATAGTTCTGCTCTGCTGGTGTTAATGTCCTAGAGTAGTAAGCATTAGGGGCTTCACGACCATCTGGCTTTCGATCGCTTAACACTGCCCCGATGCCATAAGGCGAGGCATCACATGATAATGTCACTGGCAGCTTCTCGTTAAAGTGAGCTAACACGGAGCTCGACAATAGCAGTGATTTGACTGCTCTGAATGCCTTGTCATGGTTGTTTGTCCACACCCAAGGTGCTTTCTTGTCTAGCAGATGGTGGAGTGGCTCCGCCAATGCTGCTTTGTGTGGCAAAAATGAGTGATAAAAGTTTAATAGTCCTAAGAATGCCTGAAGCTCCCCCTTGGATTTGGGTCTGGGGGCTTGTTGAATGGCTTTGAGTTTAGCCTCAGATGGATGGATTCCAGCAGTGTCTATCCGGAATCCCCGGAACTCGGTAGAGTCCACGCCAATTTGACACTTGTCCTTTTTTAACTTTAAGCCCACCTCATGGAACCTTTGGAGCACTGCCCTGTGACATTTGGATAAGACTGCCGCTGACTCTCCTGCAATAAGGACGTCATCAAAATAGGGGCAGACGCCAGGAATATTTTTTAGTGTCCATTCCATAACGCTTTGGAACAAACCGGGGGCTACACTTACCCCAAACTGTAGGCGGTGTACTTTGAATGCCCCTCTGTGGGTGACAATGGTCTGCGCTTCTGTGATAGCTGTTGATAGGCTTGTGCAAGGTCTAGCTTGGCAAACAGGCGGCCTCCTTGGAGCGAGACTAGAATGTGGCTTACCACTGGAACTGGATAAGCATGTTGCTGAAATGCCTTGTTGATTGTGCATTTGTAGTCTGCACAGATGCGGACGTCCCCATTAGGTTTCACTGGGGTTACCATGGGAGTCTCCCACAGGCTACTGTCCACGGGTTGGAGCACTCCCTGTTGCACTAGTTTGTCCAGCTCTGCATCAGTCTTCGGTTTTAAAGCGAAGGGCACTCTGCATGGTTTAATTCTGATGGGCGTAACTGTCGGGTCAAGGTTTAGGGAAATGGGCGCCCCTCTGTATTGTCCTAGGTCAGGACTGAACACATCAGCATACTCTTGGCATACTGCTGCCAGGTCAGCTGCTTGTGTGCAATGGATGCCCGTTACACGGATCCCCAGGGCTTCGAACCAGTCCAATCCAATGAGACTGGTGCGCTGTCCATTGACAAGTACCACGCTGAGGGGGCCCTCAAACACTTTGAATTTGACCCATACAGTGGCTTCACCCCTAACAGACACATGGCAATTTTGAAAGTCAGTCAGGATTAGTTTGAGTTGAACTCGCCTCTTGCCTTGTCTACAAATATAATTGAAGGTCCTGTATGAAATGATTGACAGAGCTGACCCGGTGTCTAGCTCCATAGAACATGGGACCCCTTGAAGTTTAACTTGAAGTCTCAACTTCTCTTTGAGGGGTCGTTGGGCTCCTGTCCGCTGAATATTTCTCCTCCCTGAGCAGTATCCAACCCTGTTCTGTCCCAGGGCCCATCTACCTTTCTGCGGTGCGTCTGCAGGGCTGGCTTCTTTCTGGCAACCTCTACAGACCTTGGCGATGTGACCCTGCTTCCCACAGGCATGGCAAACTGCTGTGCGAAATCTGCACTCAGTTCTTTTATGATGTCCTCCACAGCTGGCGCAGTTCGGAGGAAGGATTGGTTGTTCTATTGCACGCTGGTGTCTAAATGGCTCTCTTTGGAGTCGGTCGATCTTGTCGACTTCTTCTGGTTCACTCATTCTCTCAATGTTCTCTTGATGTATTGCTGCGGGGCTGGAGTGTATTTTCTGAGGCCGGAGTGCCTTCACTGCTCCACCAGCAGCCTCATCTGCCATAACTTATTTCAGAGCGTCTTGGAAGGTTAGATTCTCTTTGGCAAATAAGCGCTGTTGCAACTCTCTGTTTAACAATCCACACACGAGTATGTCTCTTAGACAATCTTCTAAGTCAGGGAACTCACATTGGCGTGAGGCTTGACAAAGTGCTGCCCCAAACTCAGCTACTGATTCATCTGACTTTTGCTCCCTTTGTTCGAATGCATGACGCCACGCGATGACGGACAGCTTTGGCTCGAAGTGCTCTTTTAGCCTCCTCTTTAAGTCTGCATAATTTACTGATTCGATGCTTGCTGGTGCTACTAGATTCTCGGCGATGTCGAATGTGGCCTGTCCACATGCGCAGAGTAGAGTAGCTGCTTTCAAGCCATCTTCTCTAACCTGGTTGGCCCGCAAGTAGATATCCACCCTGGAGATGTAAGAACTCCATTGTTCTGGATGGGAGACATCAAACTCATTTAGTCTGCCAAGCTTGGCCATGGTCGTCGTTCGATGAGGTTCTGGACTCTGCCTCTCTTGCTGTGAAAGGAGATGAACTGCCTAGATCCTGGGGACGGATCCCACAGGATGCTGTGCCTCCAGTTTGGCTTACTGGCAGGCAGGGTAGGGCCGTGGTCCCACCAGGACTCTGTTGCCTGGGCTAATACCCTGTGACTTCAACTCTGATAGGCATCATTCTCCCTTTCGGCAAGATCCCACCTTCGTCGCCACTATTGTGTAGTGGGTTTTTGGAGGCATTAACCAGACTGGGTTAATACAACAAGATTTATTGCAATAGAAAAACAGAAGTGGCTTAACCGGCAGAATGACGGCTATTTATACTTGCCGCCTATAGGCGATGACCAATCAATTCAAACGGTGTTTTCCCGCTCAAACTTGAACTTAACTTTCCCTCCAAAACAGTTGGAGACATGTTTAAACTAAAACACATTAACTCTTGATATTAATACATAACACTGGGCATGCTGCAATGGTCATAAGTGTGAAAAATGGTCATAAGTCATTTCAGTGCAATTGCAACTTTGAACAGGTTTTTTTTTTTTTTTTTTTTTTTTTGGTCATCAAGTTTTTACACCTTGCTAGGTGGTACTCGAATATTGCCATATCCTAAAAGTGGTACAATCGGTGAAAAGGTTGAAAAGCCCTGTTCTAGATTGTACAATAAAAATACAGGGTATGGTTGAATCTAAGTACAAATAGTGCTCTAATGATCTAATAGTGCTAGTGGTTTAATCCAGGGGTCACTAACCTATGGTCTGTGGCCTGGGACCGTGGGCTCTTGGCCAGTGGGCTGCGGAAATGGCTGGCCGGTGTGTGCACACATGAGGATGCATTTCTCCCCCACTCGTGCTAGTGCCCACGGCCCTGTTTGCGCATGCATGGGTGCAAATGGGAATTTCTGCATGCGCTGCTAGCCCAGATGATTTGCGCAGCCCATTTGCGCATGTACAAATGGGCTGCTAGCTGCCGTGGGGGTGCACAGCTACGCATGCGCATGGCACCAGTGGATGCTGCATGCACAAACGGGGCTGCTAGTGCCACGCCAGTGTGCATGACCCCGTGCGCACACACGCACCAATTTTGAAGCTGTTCTCCTTCCCTTCGGTCCTCGAGCCCGGAAAGGTTGGAGACCTCTGGTCTAATCTGATCCAGAACTCTATTGCTACATTATGCACAAGTGAAAAATATATCATAAATGTGGATTAATACGGCCTAAATGATTATCACTGCATCTGATATTCATATTTGTATGCTCATTTTTGTTAAAAGTCCCTCAAAGTGATGAAAAAATGAGGGGATGCAGTTCCTGCCTCATGGTTTTAATGGATGGATGATATCATACTGAAGCAATATTTGTTTGTTTGTTTGTTTCTTTGCTTCTTTGTTTTAATTTATTTGTTACCTATCTTGTTATGGGGCTACTCTGGGTGGCTTACAACAGTAAAACAGAAAAAATGATTATAAAATGTAAACGTAACAATAGCAAAGCAGTGAAACATAAAAATAAACAATGGATGTAATCATATGAATTAAAAGATGGACGGAAGGGGACCAGGAAATGCAGAGGGAAGGTGGGGTCAACTAATTAGCCCAAGAGCCACCTTGAGTGTAGTGCTCCCCTGTTGGGTCCCCAAGCCAACTGGCAGAGCCAGACTTTTGTGGAAGGATAGGAAGGTGGGGAAAACCTCACTGCAGGGGGCAAGATGTTTCACAGGACTGGTGCTATAGCAGAAAAGACTCTTATTTTGGATCCCAGCAGCTGGAGTTTCTTGACTGATGGGGTCTGTAGCATGCCTCCTTTGCTGGCACGAGTAGCTTGTCTTAGTGGGACAAGACAGTTCATCAAGTAATCTAGACCCATGCCATGGAGGGCATTAAAGGTCCTAACTTGAACTGCACCCAGATGCAAATTGGCAGCCAGTATAGTTCATGAAGCATTGCTGTAGCATGGGCCCTTCTACACCCCCCAAAGCCTGCTTGTGCTGTCACACTTTGTACTAGCTGAAGCTTCCAAATGCATTTCAAGGTTAGCCCCATAATAAAGCACATTGCAGTAATCCAGAAGATAAATTACTAGGTCTTGAATTACCGAGGGCAGGGAGTCCTGATCCACAAAAGCTACATCTGGTGCACAAACTGAAGCTGTTGCAACGGCTCTCCTAGCCATGACTGCCATCTGCTTTTCAAGCAGGAGTTGTGAGTCCAGGAGGACCCCTAAGGTGTGAACTGGTCTGAATGGGGTAATGCAGCCCTGTCCAGACCTAAAGATGTCAAAGATCAGGATCTTGAAGCCCATGCACCCAAACCTACTTGGTCTTGCCCATTGTCCCCCCTCTAAGTCCAGGCACCATGAGAGGGTAGCAACAGCATTACTTGGGTCACCAGATGTGGAGATGTAAAGTTCAGTATTGTCAGCATATTTTGTCAAGGTCCAAAGCTGATTGTGAAGATTTTTTTTAACTGTGCTCCAAAATATTTTAGATTCAGTATAGGCCATCAGAATAATATAAATCAAATATCTTCTTTTTAAGAGCATATTACTTAGTTCACAAATATTATATAAAACAGCTGACATGGACTATATTGTAGTGCTCAAACAAGAATTTATAACAGAAATGATCACATCTATATCTTCCAGAAGAATTATAGCTGATTCCTCTGTTTGAACTGTGCAAAAATGCTCTCGGACATATCTAAAATGTTTGTATCCAGGAGAATATAGATGGGTTGAAAAGCAGTCTTACAAGATAATGCTTCAGCAGGAAAACTATATTACAGAGAAGAGATTAACACCATCAAAGGATGGCAGCTTTTTCAAGAGATTGTCAAAAATAATATCCCACATATATTGAATTCAACAGTTCTTTCTAGACAAAATCATTTTGTGCAAAATTATTGTAATTTATGCAGGGCTTTTCAACCTTTTCACCCATTGTACCACTTTTAGAATAAGGCAACATCCGAGTACCACCAGTCACTCAGCAAGGTGTCAAAAACTTGACCACCCCCCTGAAAAGGAAAAAAATGATAAAGTACAGGTAGTCCTCGACTTACAACAATTTGCTTAGTGACAGTTCGAAGTTACAATGGCACTGGAAAAAGTGACTTATGACCATTTTTCACACTTATGACTGTTGCAGCATCCCCAGGGTCATGTGATTTACATTTGGATGCTTGGCAACTGATTCATACTTATGACGTTCACAGTGTCCCAGGATCATGTGATCACCTTTTGCAACTTTTTGACAAGCGAAGTCAATGGCCGGGGGGGCGTGGCCAGCTCATCACTCAGGTTGCGGGGTGCCTGTGGGGGGGAATCCGTGGGTCTCTGGTGGAGGGGGATGGGACTGGGGTGGATGCCTTCCTTCCCTCCCTCTCTCCCATTGTCCCTTCCTTCCTTCTTTCCTTCTTTCCTTCCTTCCTTCCCTCTCTCTTTGTCCCTTCCTCCTTCCCTCCCTCCCTTCCATTGTCCCTCTCTCCCTCTCATTGTCCTTCCCTCCCTCCCTCCCTCCCTCCATCACTCAGTTTTAATTTCTTCGATGGTGATTCCTTTGCTGAATCACTTTCCTTTTGCACTGTAATAATTAAGGTGAGCAGTGTTAAGTCCAATATAAAGGAATGACTAAATCTCTTGATATAGGAACAGTTGCAAAAACTGCATGCCAAGATTCTGGTGCAAGAAATCTCAGCCTTTGTGTAAGAACTACAACCTCCCATAAAAGACACCCCAAAAGCTGTTACCATTGTGAGTGGGCAGGAGGGAAACCAAACTTTTCAATAGGCATGTTACTGTTTATACTCTGAAGGGCAAATATGCTGCTTGCTAAGTGAAGCCCCAGGATCAGTGGGCTACGTGTGTGTGTCTGTGTGTCTGTGTGTGTGTCTCTCTGTGTGTGTGTGTCTGTGTGTCTGTGAGAAAGGAAGAGGGAGAATATATGAATATGCATATGTATTTGTGCATATATTCATATTTTATAGTGCTATTCCAAGTTCATATTATCCAGATTGCATATTTAAATTTCATCTTGTTGTATATCTGTAGTATGAATAAGCCTTTTAACATATTCTGATTTGATATTGTTTTTTAGCCAAAATGTTTGTCTGAAAGTACTTTTTTAACTATCCTGAATTTGTCACTTTAGTTTTGGATATTCTGAGTATTTGAATGCCAATTCTTTTGTTCTGGTTAATGACTGCAATAAAGTTAAGATGATGATAATGACAATGCAACCCAGAAGGGTGCAGTAAAGTTGAGAAATATTGAAAAGAATAACACTTTGATTCAACTGATAAAGGAGAGTATTTATAGCTCAGGGTTGGCATGAGGGATCCTTGGTGCTCTCTGAGCTTGGTTGTTTTCTTGCAGATGTTTCATTACCCAAATTAGGTAACATCAGCAGTGCTAGTAGGGAATGGGGTTTGCTGTTAAGGTTGCCCTGTCAGTATAGGGAGGAGTGATCTTAGAGGTTTTTTTGTTTCTTTGCAACAAAGCTCAGAGAGTGCTAAGGACCCGTCCCTTTGATTCAAATTGGCAGAAATTTGCTATGAAAAGTAAGGTAAATAAATTGGGGGGCCAAAGATCATGATGTTTAACATATTACAACTGACAGGAAGAAATAAGAAACTCTGGAGAAATCAAATAGATCGAGGTTAAGAGAGATTATAACTGTTTGAAAACTGTAGCTAATCAAGGAAATTACAATTAAGCAGATTCAAACAAGGGAGTAGATTGTCCCAAGCAGCAGAGAAACAAACTTCAGAAGACATCAAAAGCTGTTGATAGATAGATAGAAAGCAAGCGGAAAGCAAGCAAGTGAGCTGGGCAGGGGTGCGGAATCGCCATTCCTGAGCACACGCCGATTCGCGCCCCTGCCCATCTGGCTCGCTTGCAGGGATCCTGACCGACCTTCACCGGACAGGAGCGGGGAGGGCATAAAAGAGCCCGGAGGAGGCAATTGGAGTTTGGCCGTGGCTGCCGCCGCTGTTGCTGAGCCAGACGGTTGCGCGAGGGCAGCTGTTGCGGTTCCTGCATGCCGCTTCTCCTTGGCTGCTTCCTCTGAAAAGGAGCGGCGGTCGTGCTCGGTGCAGCCGGGAGCCCAGCACAGCAATTTCCAGATGTGTGAACTTCTACTCCCAGAATTCTCCTCCGCTGCCTGTGCTCTCCTCCCCCCGCGGAAGAACAGCGGCTGTGCTGGGCTCCCGGCTGCACCAAGCGCGACTGCCGCTCCTTTTCAGAGGAAGCAGCCAAGGAGAAGCGGCGGGCAGGAACCGCAGCAGCTGCCCTCGCGCTGCTTCTCTTTCGCTGGAGTGGGACAGGCTGCCAGCGCGGCTGGCAGCTGTGCTGCCGGCGGCCATGGCGACATGCCAAACCTGTCTGTGCACGCGCAGAGGCAGAGGCAGAGGAGAGCTCTGCCCAGCTGACTTGCGCTTTGCCGGAAAACATGCTGCTTGCTAATTTAGCAGAAGCGCCAGGATCAGCTGATTTGCACTTCTGCTAAATTAGCAAGCGGCATGTTTTCCGGCAAAGCGCGAGCAAGTGAGCTGGGCAGGAGAGCAGCTATAGCTGATCTCTGCTTCTGGGCTGCTCTGCAGAAGCGCGACTCAGCTGTAGCTGCGCGCCCAGATCCTGGGCTTGCTCGCGCTTCGCCGGAAAACATGCTGCTTGCTAATTTAGCAGAAGCACCAGGATCAGCGTGGGCTACAGCTGTTTCACGCTTCTGCTAAATTAGCAAGCGGCATGTTTTCCGGCAAAGCGCGAGCAAGCCCAGGATCGGGGCGCGCAGCTACAGCTGATTCGCGCTTCTGCTAAATTAGCAAGCGGCATGTTTTCTGGCAAAATGCGAGCAAGTGAGCTGGGCAGGAGCACGGAATCGGCGTTTCTGAGCACACGCCGATTGGAGCCCTTGCCCTCTCGCTCGCTTGCCAGCGCCCACAATCTGCCCGGCCTCCCCTCTGCCTGCTTTGCGCAGCTCCTCCTGGGCCGCCCGCACCTGCCGTTAACCCACCCGCCACCATGCAGGGTAAGGTTAGCGCCCCCACCCCCGCCCAGATGCCCTCGCCTCCCCCAAGCATTTTTTTACTCACCTGCTTTCAGCTGCACTCCCTTTCTCCTTTTGCTTCTCTGCCTTCGTGTGCTTCTCTGCCTTTGCCACGTGCTTGTGGGTAAAAAAGAAAAAAAAGTTCCATGAGACTTTCTAACTTCTTGCGAGAAGTTAGAAAGTCTCATGGAACTTTTTTTTTTGTCTCACAAACACGTGATGAAGGCCGAGAAGGACAGGAGAAAGGGAGTGCAGCTGAAAGCAGGTGAGTAAAAAGCACTTGGGGGAGGTGAGGGCATCTGGGCAGGGACGGGGGTGGGGGGGCAGGCAATGCATCGCGCAGCTCCAGTGGAATCTCCCCTGAAGACTGCGTGAGGCTGCCTGCCACCCCCAAGGCCGCCGCCAATCAGCTGGAGCTGCACGCTTTGATCCTGGGCTCTCAGTAGGACCCAGGCAACGTGCAGTTCCAGCTGACTTTGCCAAAAGCCTCTGCGGCGCTGCTGCTGCTTCACCTCATCCACTTTTACACTTTTTTTTTTACATTTTTCAAAAAAAAAATTAAATTTTTTTAACATTTTTTTTTACATTTTTTTCAACCCGTCCTACGCGTATCACCAGCCATGTGCTCGCGTACCACTGGTGGTACGCGTACCACCAGTTGAAAAGCCCTGATTTACAGTATTCTGTAGAAAGATAAAAATAAAGAATTGGATTTGACTTTGAGTGACTTCATGGATATATCCATGCAGTTTTCTTTGCAGCCTTCTGTGATGTTCTTGTTGACTTCAGTCTAGTTATCATGGCCCAGGACCCAGATACTGATTCTGAAAGCGAAGAAGCTTCTCCAGCAGAAATGATGAGTCGCAATTGGTTCTTGGCTTTGTGTCTTCTGATATTGACTTTCCACAGGTTTTGCTAGAGCAGCTTCTTCACCTTCAAAATCAATATCTGAGTCCTGAGCCATGACAAAAGTATATAGTTTGGGATTCCCATGAAAATCCTGATGCTGTTCAGCTTTTTGAGACCAGTGCCATCAATTTATTAGATTATTCACAGAATGAAAGGGGAGGTCATGTGAGTTGGGCATACACTATAAAATTATGATCAGAAGTAATGAAAGGTGCCCCACTGCATTTAGTTTTATTTATATTTTTGTTATTATAGACTCATAGAGTTGGAAAGTACTTTGGACGTTTTCTAGCCCAACCCTCTGCCCAAGCTAGAAGTCCTGATTCCATGTGGATAAATGGTGTACTAGTCTTATTTTGAAAACCTCCAGGGGTGGGATATCCACAACTCTAGGAAGCGAGCTGTTCCATTGCTTAATATCCCTCACTATCAGGAAATTTCTCCTTATTTCTAGGTTGTTGCATTCATTGCTTCTTTTTCTACCCTCAGGTGCTATGAAAAATAAATTGACTCCCTCTGTGGCAGCTCTTTAAGTATTGGAAGACTGGTATTATGTCTCTCCTCGGTCTTCTCTTTATTAAGTTAAATTCCTTTATTAAGTTATATTCCTAGTTCCTTTAGCCGTTCTTCATAGGATTTAGCTTACCAAAACTGGATGCAGTATTCCAAATATGGCTTCATCAATGCAGTAAAGCAGTACTATCCGTCCCCTTGATCTTAATGCTCTCCCATTGTTGATGCAACCAAAGACTCTGTTGATGTTTTTTGGCAGCTGCAGCATGCTGCTGATTTATACTTAGCCATTGGCCCACCAGGAAACCTAGATTCCTCTTATAGGCACTAAGTTGAGCCAGATACTGTCTATATTATACCTGGGCAACTGGGTTTTCCTACCTAATGCAGGATCTTAATCCAGGGGAAAAATATAGTGCTGCCAGAACTAGTCTGAAGAGAGGCATTCGACAGGCCAAGGCAGATTATAAGAGGAAGATTGAAAATTATTTTCATAACAATGATGCGAGGCAGGTGTGGCAGGGAATCCAACAAATCACCAATTATAGACCCAATAACATCACTCCTGTTGACAGGGATGCTTCATTGGCAGAGGAGCTGAATCTTTTCTTTGCCCATTTCGAAGTGAAGCCATCAGAGGCAGCTGTGCTACAGCCACT
Organism: Azemiops feae; assembly: GCA_023970755.1. Classification (NCBI taxonomy): domain Eukaryota; kingdom Metazoa; phylum Chordata; class Lepidosauria; order Squamata; family Viperidae; genus Azemiops; species Azemiops feae. The sequence continues at coordinate 190,958 of JALGBA010002487.1, forward strand.
AGTCCACTGCAGCCCTCCCCTCACCATGGAGGAGCATGAGGTGAGAATTACCTTGAGAGCTGTGAATTCATGGAAGGCTGCTAGACCTGACGGCATTTCTGGCCAGGTGCTTAAAGACTGCACAGACCAATTGGCTGAGGTCTTTACAAGATTTTTAATCGGTCTCTATCCCAGTCCACTATTCCATCCTGTCTGAAGGCCTCCATCATTGTTCCATTACCAAAGAAGTCCTTTATTAATAGTCTCAGTGATTATAGACCACCCCTATTATCTTGAAGTGTTTTGAAAAACTGGTCTGCAGGCACATTGTGTCCTGCCTGCCATACACACTTGATAGTCACTAGTTTGCATACCGAGCAAAAAGATCCACAGAGGATGCCATAGCCATCACTCTCCATATGCTCTGATTCATCTGGAGCAGTAGGGGACTTATATAAGGATGCTCTTTGTGGATTTTAGCTCTGCATTTAACACAATTCTTTCATACACACTGATATCTAAACTTGTCAATATCGGACTTTCACATTCAATCTGCCTTTGGATTATGAACTTCCTGTCTGGCTGCTCTCAGAAGGTTAGATTAGGCAACTATCTCTTCAGCCCTTATTCTTAATACAGGCTCCCCACAGGATTGTGTGTTGAGCCCTTTACTTTACACCCTCTACACTTATGACTGCACCCCCACTCATCCCAGCAATATTATTGTTAAATTTGTGGATGATACAACAGTGGTGGGGCTTATCTCCAAGGGGGATAAGTCTGCCTACTTGGATGAGGTGGAATGGTTGCTTTTGTGGTGCAGAGACAATAATTTGGTTCTCAACACAACTAAGACCAAGAAGCTTATAGTAGATTACAGGAGGAATAGATCAGACAGAGACTGTGTGGAGTGGGTGGTAAGCTTTAGGTTTCTGGGTGTTACCATAAAGGAGGGCCTGACCTGGAGTACTCATGTTATAGCATTGGTTAAGAACGCCCAGCAGAGATTATATTTCTTGAGACTTCTCAAGAAACAACTGAATGAAAAACTGCTGGTGACCTTACCGTTGCTCCATAGAGAGCATTCTAACCTATTGCATTTGTGTGTGGTTTGCTTGCTGCACAGTAGCAGATAGGAAAGCACTCCAGAGGGTCATTAGGAAAGCTCAAAATATTCTTAAAGACTCATCTCGGACATTCTTTTTTTGAACTATTACCATCTGGCAGAGGATACAGGATAATTAAAAACAAAGACAAATAGGCTGAAAAATAGTTTTTATCCCAGAACTGTAACCATATTAAATACCACAGTATAGTGCAACATTGAAGTGCAATATTAGGGGCAGCGTAATGGTGAATAGAATGTGAAGGATGTGTGTATATAATTTATGTTCTTATTTGTGGTTTTTACTTATGGGTAGTGTGCACAGTGGACAGCACTTAATTTCGTTGTGAGTTACACAATGACCAGAAAGATATTCTATTCTATTCTATCTTAATTTTTCTCTCCACTGAACTGCATCTTATTAAATAGGGTTCAATGCTCTACTCTGTGAAGTTCCTTCTGAATCTTGAGTCTATTTTCTGAAGTATTAGCAATTTTCTTCAGTTTTGTGTCATCTGCAAATTTTATGAGTGCCCCTTCAACTTCTTCATCTAGGTCATTTATGAAAATGTTGAAAAGTATTGGCCCAAGATAGAACCTTGAGAAAACCCACTGCATACTTCACTCCACATAGGTATAATTCCAATTAAGATTACATGCTGGGTGCAGTTGATTCATTTGACAATAGTACTATCTTTTCTTACCAAGTAGTAGTTGTAGTCCATTTTACTAAATACTTACTAAAATCTAAGTATATAATGTCCAGAGCATCTATTTGGTCCACTAATTTATTCATTTTATCAAAGAAGACTTGTTTAGCATGATCTGTTCTTAACAATCCCATGCTGGCTTCTAGTAACCACTTCTAAGTGTTCCTTCTAAGTGTTCATAAACCTAGAGCTTGATTATCTTTTCAGGATTTTCTGAAGTATTAATCATGTATCAAGTGCATTGGTCTATAGTCGCCTCCCCCACCCCCCCTTAAAGATTAGAACCACATCAGCTCTTTTCCAGTCCTCTGACACTTTTCCATGCTCCAGGAGCTCTCAAAAGATTTCATTCCATGGTTTGTGAAATCACATTTGTCAGCCTCTTCAGTACTCTGGGGTGTAAACCAGACCAAGAGGTTTGAATTCATTCAGAGCAGTTAAGTATTCTCTAACCATTCCTTAGTTATTTTTATTTATTATTAATTTTTATTTGCCACCCATCTTGTGGTTTGAAGTGACTTTGACTTGCATTCCTCTTCTGTTTCCCACAGTGCTGTTTTTGACAGGTTTATCTATTTTTTTCCTTTTGCATAAAGACAGATGCAGAAAAAGAATTAAGCAGTTCTGCTTTCTCCCTGCTGTCTGTCATCTTGCCATTTTTTTAAACTAGCGGACCATTTCCTTGACTTTTTCTATTGCTCCTTACATAATTGAAAGATTTCTTTTTATTGTATTCTTGCCATATGTTGCATATTTTAGCTCACTCTGAGTCTTAAGCTTCCTGACTCCATCCTTGCAGTTTTAGGCTATTTGCTGGTGTTCTACTCTAGTTACAAGTCTCTCTTTCCATTTTTTATACTTGTTCCTTTTGTCTCTCAGCAACCATGTTAGTCTCATCTTGTTTTTTTCCTCTGTGGTATTATTTTTGATTGTCATTTATTATCTCATTTTTCCAGAGTTTCCCAAGCATTCTGAACTGTTTCTCTAGCATTTCCATTTATGGTATACTTTCAATGTTTTTCTCTTAATTTTTTGAAGTCAGCTTTCTTAAAATCTAAAATATTACTCTAACCTTGTTCAGTTACCCTTGTCTGCATTATAGTGAATCCTAATATGGCATGGTTGCTCTCCATCAAAATTCCTTATAGCTTCCCCTCCCTCCACTACTTCATCTCCATAAGTAAGTAATTAGTCAGAGTGTCAGGCTCCTAGAAATTCCCTGGTGTTTTTGGACTTGGTTTGGTCTAGGATGGTCACAGTTTCTATTGCAATTCCACCCAGGCAGATTTCCACTATGGTACAACTTTTCTTCCTATATGGATGCCTACGAGAACATGCCCTACCTACCAGTGTCAGATACAAACCTCCAACCAAATGTTCAGCTGGATGGAAACTAGCCCAAGAAAGCGAACCTCAAGGAATAGTTGGAGCAGACTATCACATCAGAGTACATGGAGAGACTGGCTACTACCATCCTAAGTAGTTCCCAGACACATGCCAGAAAAAGAAAAATCAAGCTGCAAAGTAAACTCCTCAAACTCAGTTCTAGAACCAAAGAAGCATCAGAGCCTGAATGGATAGTCAACATATCCAGCCATCCACTATCCACTGCAAAACACAAGATTCTATAGAAAGGACTTAACTATAGCACAATGATACCAATAACCTGGAATTCTTTGCAGATCTAGAAGGAGCATTTAAAACTACTGGACTTCCAGACTTCCGGCTGTGACGTCATCGTGGAGCGGGTGAAGGAACAGATCTCTGTTCCTAAATCCTGGGAAATTCTTCGCTAAGAGCCCGGCAAGGGCTTTACCGATCCCGGAGAGACTGGTAAATTAAAGAGGAAGCTTCAGAGAAGCCGGGTGGAAAGCAAACACCCGAGCAGACAGGAGCAGCACTCCTAAAATTGGCGGAGAAGAAGCCGGTCTTTAAGGCCGGCCTGGAGTGATGGCGACAGCCTGAGAGGGAAGTGAAAAGTTGAACTGACAGCTTCGTACGGGAGACGAGGAAACCCCTGAAGGAGGTGAGGAATATTTGATAGAGAGAAGGCGTGGAAAAAGCAAAGCGATAAGGAGAGAGACACAGCGGCAACTGAAATTTTATAGAGCGGAGAAGTGAGCCTTAGAGCAGAACGAGAGCAGCGAGAAGAAGCAGAGAGCCCACAGTAAAGTTTATAAAATGTGAAAGACTGGAATTTAAGAGCTGCAAGAAGCAGAGATTGAAACTAGAGAAAGGACTGGAGAAAAGACGGCCGGAGGCAACAAAAGGTGATTAAGAGACTTTGAAAAAATTAACATAAGGATTAAAAGTTGAAGTGAGACAATGGAGAAACTTAATACTAACTAGTGGATCTTATTTTTGAAGAGCAAATAGCATTGAAATTTGAATCTTAATTGACATATATCTGGATAAAGTGACTAGTGGACGTTTTGGATACATTGGATATACAGAAGAAGAAATAAGGTGACATTTGGTGGATTTGTGGACACATAAAACTGAGACAGAGAGAAAAAAGGCTGATGCAATATTGCAGCACCTGTTAACAAGTAGTGATCAAGTAACAAGAAGAAAAGGGACTGCAGGCAATGTATTAAAAGGAATGAAGCAAATGAATTGAGTTAATGTATAGAAATAAGTATAATTGAGTAATTGAATTAAATAGAATTGAGAAAGTAACTACAACATAGTAAAGAAATATAGAGAAAGGTGATTAGTCAAATAAAAGAGATAGTGAATGAAGTTAAGAGCGGTGATAATACTTAGAGAATAGTATATGTATATGCATTGTGTGTAGTGTTATAGAAATATATATAAGAGGTGTTAAGAGTATTATAAATTATATTATATAATAGGGGGATAAGAAAAGGTATAACTCTATTTGTAATCTTATTTTTAAGGTTAACCCTAAGAATAACGTTATATAAAATTGATATATGCAAGGGTGGAAAAATATTATTCAAGTAATAAAAATGACAAGTACCGCAACAACTAAAATAAGTAAAAAAACAGCTACAAATCCCACACCTATAATGGCCTCTCCTATAGATCAAAGAATGATAGGAACCATGTTGGGGAAAGAAAAAGAAAAAGTAGAATTGGCGATGAACCAACAGAGCATACAGATAACATTACAAATGATGCAGGAAACAATGATGAAGACCCAAGAGGCAATAGCAAATAATCATGAAGAAACAAAAACTCACCACAAAGAAATAAAAAATGAAATTAAAAACATGAATGACAAGATAGAGAGTATACAACAAACAATGATGAAGAACGAACAAAGAATTCAAAAAGTCGAAACAAAAATAGATCAAGTTGATGGCAAAATAGAAAAAATGGATCAGAAATCCAAACAAGTAAACAGAGAGTTGACTGAATCTGTTGCCTTCTTGGAAATGGAAAAAGCTTCGTTCTTCCTAAGATTTCAAAATATCATAGAGGAAAAAGAAGAAGATTTGGGAGAGAAGATGGCGGAGATATTGGCTGAGATATTAGGAAAGGACAAACAGGAAACAAGAAGAGACATAGATGAAATATATCGAGTATATACAAATTATGCATGAAGGCACAGATTGGTGAGAGAGGTGCATATAAGGTTTACTAGAAGATCAATAAGGGATGAAATATATAAAAAAACAAGAGACAAACAGATAGTTTATAAGGGTAAAGAAATAATTGTATTAAAGCAAATACCACGTAGAATAAGAAAGCAGAGACGAGAATACCAATTTCTAACAACCCAATTAACTAAATACAAAGTTATGTTTCGATGGTTAATACCTGAAGGCATATTTGTAACATGGCAAGAAAAAAAATATAAGATAGACACACTCGAGAAAGCGCAGGATTTTTATGAATGTCACTTTGCGCAGGGAGAAGAACAAGAAAGTAGGGAAGAGCCGGAGAGTAAAATCCAGGAGGAAGACCTATTAGAAGAATTTGAACGAGAAAGAGAAACGCAAAAGATACAAGAAAGAGAAAGGTTAGAAAGAGAAGGAGCAAAAGGAAGGGTAATAGAGACAAGAAGCACAAAAAAAACAGATCAAGTAAAAAACGGGAGAGGCAATTAAGCTCTTTTCTGTAAACATTAATGGTTTAAACATACCAAGAAAAAGAGTACAAACGTTTAATAAATTAAGGAAATTGGATGCAGATGTGATATGTCTTCAGGAAGTTCATATAAAAAAGGATTATAGAAAACTACTAGAGAACGTAAAATTAGGAACACTATACACAACACTAGCACAAAACAAGAAAGGAGGAATTGCTATATATGTCAAAGAAAAAATAAAATCAAAATTAATATATTCAGATGAAGAGGGGAGAATTTTAATGTTGGAAATAGAATTAGAGGAAAAACAAATTTTATTAATGGCAGTATATGCACCAAATAATAACCAACATGAATTTTTTAAAAAGGTACATAAGAAACTAGTGGATCTGGATTATGAAAGTATCTGTATGATTGGGGATCTAAATGCAATAGTTGATGTTAAGAAAGACTATAAGAGTAGTAAAAAGAGCAAAAAGCAGAAAAATATATTACCAAAATCGTTCTTTAACATGGTAACAGAACTTAACCTTCGGGATATATGGAGAGAGACACACAGATCAGACAAACAATACATGTTTCATTCGTATCCGCATCAATCCTGGTCTAGGATCGATATGGCCTGGGTAACAACAGAAGTACAGAACGGGATAGAGGAAATTGAAATAGGACTTAATGACTGGGCGGATCACAACCCAATAACAATAAAATGGAAAGGCCAGAAACAGAGAAAAAGATGGTCAATGAATCAAAGACTATGTAAAGACAAACAATATATACAGATGCTAGAAAAGGAGTTGACATTATTTTTTCAGGTAAATAAAAAGGAAGAGACATCAACACAAAATTTGTGGGATACTACAAAAGCCTACATTCGGGGATTGACAATTGCATACAACTCTAAGAAAAATAAAGATAGGAGACTTCAACAAGAAAAACTACAAAAAGAACTTAAAGAAACAGAAAGTGACCTACAGAAGGATCCACAAAACAAAAAGATAAAAGAAAAATGGAATATTATAAAACACAAGATTAATCTGACAACACAAAAAGAAATGGCACAGAAAATTAGGATGGCGAAACAAAATTATTTTGAAAACGCGAATAAAACTGGTCGATGGTTGGCCTATAAATTAAAAAAAGAAAAAGGCAAAAGAACAATACATCAACTACAAGATGAAAGTGGAACAGTACAATATAGACGGGAAGAGAAAAAGAACATAATACAAAATTTCTTCTCAAAGCTATACTATCAGGAAGATATAGCAGATGATAAAGTTAAACAATATATAGAGGCAGCAAAAATGAGCAAAATCACCGAAGAACAAAAGGAAATGTTGAATAGACCAATAACCGTAATAGAACTAGAAACAGCATTGAAAAAACAAAAAAATAATAAATCACCAGGCCCAGATGGAATTCCGGTTGAGTTTTATAAAAATACACAAGAGTCACTACAATGGATAATGTTGGAGATTTGTAATGAGGTGCTGGAGGAGGCGAAGATACCGGCATCTTGGACTGAAGCAATTATTACTCTCATCCCTAAGGAAGACTCAGACTTGCAACAAATTCAAAATTATAGGCCGATTTCTTTACTGAATACAGACTATAAGACATTTGCAACAATAATAGCAGAAAGGATTAATTTTTTTTTGAATAACTACATCCACCCAGATCAAAATGGATTTCTACCAGGACGACAGATAAAAAATAATATGAGGATAATAATGAACACCTTAGAATTCTATGAAGTCCATTCTGAAAGACAAGCTACACTGGTTTTCCTTGATGCCCAGAAGGCATTTGATAATTTGAATTGGAAGTTTATTATAACACAACTGAACTACATGGAATTTGGGACAAAATTTGGAAAGATGGTTGAGAAAATATATACTAAACAAACAGCTAGGGTAATTATGAATGACGAAATGACAGAAAAAATTGATATAACTAAAGGAGTAAGACAAGGGTGCCCACTTTCTCCTCTTCTATTTATTTTATCATTAGAAATACTTCTGACAAAAATCAGAGAGGATCAAGAAATAAAGGGTTTAAAAATTAAGAAGGAAGAATATAAGGTCCAAGCCTTTGCTGATGATTTGGTATTTATTTTGGAAGACCCATTAGAAACCGGCCCTAAATTAATTAAAAAAATAGAAGAATTTGGTGAAGTAGCCGGACTTAAGATTAATAAGAATAAATCCAAATTGATAACCAAAAATCATACAAAGGCACAGGAAAGCGAATTGGAAGATAAAACAAAAATAAGCGTAACTAAGAAAATAAAATATTTAGGGATTTGGCTTACAGCGAAGTGCTCCTCGATTAAGGAGGATAATTATGATAAAATATTACACCAGATAAAAAAAGATTTAGAAAATTGGGAAAATCTACAAATTTCATTTTTACGGAGGATCGCAACAGCCAAAATGAATATATTGCCAAAAATATTATTCCTGTTCCAAGTTATTCCAATAAAACTAGGGAAAACATTCTTTCAAGAATTAAATAAATTGGTTACTAAATTTATATGGCAAAGGAAAAAACCTAGGATTAAATTAAAACTCTTGCAAGATACGAAAGATAAAGGGGGATTGGCATTACCAGAGTGGGAAATATACTACCAAGCATCAAGCCTAACTTGGCTAAAAGAATGGATGAAATTGGAAAATACCAGAATTTTAACACTTGAAGGACACGACTTGCAAGCGGGGTGGCATGCATTCCTATGGGACGAAAAATATAAAATACACAGATACTTTCAAAGATACATAGTTAGGGATGCATTGCTACAGACTTGGGGAAAAATAAAACAAAAACATTACATAAGAATTCCAATGTGGTTATCCCCAACAGAAGCTCTGAAACACCCAAACTTACTGGACATAAATAAGATAATTAGATACAAGGAATTGGTAAATGAACAGGGAAATCTGAAAACAAAACAAGAATTGGAACAAGATGTAGGCAGAGAGATTGATTGGTGGACATTTACACAAATTCAATCTAAATATACAGAGGACAAAAAATTATATGAAATACAAAAAGAGCCGCAAGAATTGGATAAAATTATACACGGAACAGAAATAAAATTAATTAGTAATATATATAAATATTTACTGAGATATAAAATGGAAGACGAGGTTGTCAAAGACACAATGATTAGATGGGCAAAAAATTTCGGATACAACATAGAATTGGAGAAATGGGAAAAAATATGGGAAACAAACATAAAATTGACTATGTCTGTGGCATTCAAGGAAAACCAGTTGAAGATGTTTTACAGATGGCATCTTCCACCAGCAAAGCTTGCCAAGATGTTCCAGAACAACTCGCCGACATGCTGGAAATGTAAAAAGGTACATGGAACATATTATCATCTATGGTGGACATGCCCCGTTGCGAAAAAATACTGGACTAAAATAAGAAGATGGATGGAAGAAATAATAGATCAACCTGTAGACTGGAAACCAGAGATCTTCCTGCTGGGTATTTTAAATAGAAAATATAGTAAAGAAATACGGTACTTAATCTTACATATAACAACGGCAGCAAGAATAGTTTACGCACAGTTCTGGAAAAATGAGAATATACCATCAGAGGAAGAAGTGATAAGGAAAATCTTAGACTGTGCGGAGATGGACAAATTAACAAAAGAGATAAAAGAAAAGGAAGACACAGAGTACTATGTAATATGGAATAAGTGGTATGATTGGTTGGAGATTAGAAATAATAAATGAAAATAAACATGGAAAGGTCAAGAAAGGGAAAATGTGTGTATAATAATGTATAATAATGTATAGTAATAATATGTATTATTCTAAGTATGAAGTATAGTATGAAGGAAGAAAATGGAAATAAGAAACAATGGGACAACAAGGACAAATATTTTTTAAAGAAGAATAAGGGGGGAAAATGTAAATAATAGAAGATTACAGTTACGAAATTGCTGTTTTTTAAAAAAAAGGGAGTATACACTGTGTGTTTATGTGTGTTATGTTTTGTTGTTTTAAAAAAATAAAAATATAATAATAATAAAAAAATAAAACTACTGGACTTCCCACTGAGATCTAAGACAAACCATCATTCCACAGACCAGAAGAAAATGAAAACAGAATCATCTCACAACAGAAGACAAAGCAGCTCTCAGAAACCTAAAAAAGGACCAGACTATCATCATCATTCCCACAGATAAAGACTGAATCACTGTTATTATGGACAGATAACAATATTTACAAAAAGCAAAAGAACTACTAGAAGACGAAATTACATCCCAGTAAATACTAACACAATATAAAAACTGGATAACTGGATCAAGAGATCTTAGTGATCTCACTAAGAAATGCCAAACTACCAAAGAGGAACAGTAGCAGATGAGAAGCAGTAGACCCATCCTCCCACGCTTCTATAGACGCCCTAACATACACAAGTCTGACATACCTCTTTGTCTAATCATATAATTACATCATTTTGTGATGTATTTAGAGATATCTACATATAACATCACAAAAGAATTAACAAAAAAGTTTGGGCATCTCACAAGAGGATGCAAACATTCCATCAACTCTCTGCTACAGTGCCTTCAAACAATCAGAGATGTAACTATAGATGAGAATGAAATCATGGTCTCATTTGATGTCTCAGCACTGTTCCTCTCCATAGATCCAGAATTAGCCAAAGAATCTATGACCACACTAACTAGCGGTCAGAAGACATGATGAAAATCCTTTAATTTCACAACATATAGGCAGACTTGACTATTGTTTTAATTGGGAAACTGTGACCATCCTAGATCAAGCCAAGTCCAAAAACTCCAGGGAATTTCTAGAAGCCAGGCATTCTGAAAAGTTAGCCATATATGGATAAATAGATATAAACAATATCTATAGACTATGCAAAAGAGACAATCAACAAGCCAAAAAGGTAACAAAATACCAAAATATCTCCCCACCAGCAATCAGCATCCAGAGCATAGATTAACATCAAGATTAACATCAGACCAACATTCAAGTAAACAATATCCCAATCAAGGATCTGCCAAACAAGCCAACAGTAAACAGTTCAACCAAAGAATCTCTAAGACCACCCCAGGGCAGGCCACTAGAAATATAAACTGAGAGCAAACCCCATTTCTTAGTAGCAGTGATGATGTTACCTAGTTTGGGTAATGAAACATCAGCAAGAAAACAACAAAGCTAAGAGAGTATCAAGGACCCTTTATTTAACTCTTGAGCTACAAATATTCTTCTTTATTGGTAGTAAATAATTTCTTTGTTTCCTTCTGGTACTTGTTCATATAGATTTTTCTAGTTCAAGTGTCCAAAATCTAGTATCAATTGTTAGAATTCAGGTGAGCATTTTCTGCTGATGCAAGAAAAAATAAATTGGTATCTGTGCCACTTCCTCCCCAAAATTAAATAGTATGTAAAAGGGTTCACAACTGAATTTGCCTGATTACTTCACATTGGAACTTTTTAAAATTGACTAAGAATGGTTAGTCTTTTCTGGATTTGGAAAAGAGTTAAACTTTTCTTGTTTTAGCTTTGGAAGTGTGCAGAATATATCTGAGGTAGTTATCTGAATTTTCATTCAAATGTATTATTTCTGTTTCTTGAATGATCATGTACCAGTAACTTGTTTGAATCATTTCAGTTTTACCATAAAGTATAAATTGCAGGCTTGTATGTTAATGTTTTGAAAACCAGAGGTGCACCTGCAAGCAGGTTGTTGGTCTGGGAAGGATTAGCTTGAAACTGGGGCTCAGATTAATTTGTTGAATGGGCTCAAGCCTGCGGGAAAATTGCAAAAGAATAAGGCATGGTTGAATGGAAAAAAACCATGAATGTTTGCTTTCATGTAGGAATGTTTATCCCTCTTTTTTTTTAGCCTATGAAAGTTCAGAACTGCTTTTTTTTTCTGCACTGCAATCATTCTGGCAAGAGTAGTAACTTAAGAAGCAATCTTTTCCATGTTGGAAAACAAGGTTGAGAACTGCAAAAAATATTTTTAAAGAAAAAAACCTAAAATCTTTACAGTAAAAAAATAAGTACTTCAAAATATGATAACATGTGCTATTGTTTCAAAAGTGAATTTTCTTTAAGATTAATTAATAATAATTGTTTTATATGATTGCAAGTATACTTGTTAATCAGAAAAGATCAAAAGAGGCAAACTGCTGTACCTTGTATTATTATGTGTGTATATCTTAGCTTTTGCTATTTGGGAAGCAGGAAAAAGATTAAAAATAGAAACCACAAATTTAGTAGTAAACAATAGAAACTATGTTTAGACAGGAATAGGCCCATATAGCTAAATCCTAAGAAATAGTAGTCTATTTCGATAAAGTAAATAATACTAAAAACAAACTGTGAAATCATTCTTTAAATCTGTAGAATTTCTTCATAAAGAGCTTTGTGCTATTCTTAAGAATATAAAAAATATGTCCTAAAAAAAAGAAGAAAACTAAAATAAGGGGATTTTGTGCTCCAAATTTAATTTTTTTCACTTCAGGTATGTTTGGATAATGTCATGATATGATTTGCTCTCTAGCCATGAGTGAACTCTCTGTAATCAGGACTTTCCTTTTCCTTTCTATGCTTGTTGAAGAAAAGCATAAAATATTTTCCAGTATCTGGACTAATTCATAATTCATTCATTTTACAACCTTAGGAACTTCAACTCTCAGAATTCCCTAGTGAGCATCTTAAAGTTGACAACTGTGAGTAAAAGTGTTTGTTTACTTTCTATTACAGACATTTTGTGTGCTTTGAGGAGTTCTTCCATACCAGGAGAGGAAAAATGGGCACATAAAACTTACTATTCTCTAGCCATTTCTCTTCATCTTTGTTGTTATTCAAATATTTTACATCCATTGAAATAGCAGAATTATATGATAATTACAAAGCAAGTAATTTTTTGCTGCTTTTCAATAATACATTTTGGGCAAAGTTATTAAAATATTATTTGGATACAAGGATACCAAGTGGGAACACCATCCCCTCCCCCACCCAAATAATATCTACTAGTGATCTCAGTTGGTATTTCCTTTTATTTGAGATAATAGAGCAGCAATATACATAAATGTCACTCAGACACAGAAACACTGAAACAGAAACACATAGATGCACAGATACACACAAACACACCTATTTTTAACTTCTGTTAGATGTCCAGAGCCAACAAGGTGAGATGGGCAGCCATATAAATAAGAAGAGTTATAATTCAGATAGTAGAATCAAGGAAATGTCAAAAAACTATTATTATCTTTTTCTTTCTTCCACTTTCAGATAGATAAAATGAGGACAAAAAAAGACAAAAAATATTCTCACTCTTTCCAGTTTAATATTTTGTTTGGTGATTTAAGATAGATCTGTAAAGATTTGGGGCTATGTAAACTCTGTTACTTTGAACTTCATAGTGCTGACATCTAAGTAAGCTACAAATTAAGATAAAAAATAATAAAAAAGATAAAAAAGATAAAAGATAAAAAATACAGATAGTCTAATGTGCTAACATTTTCTTTAATTTGCAAAATAATTTTAGTAATGATTTTTTTATTTCTTTATTTGAAGGTGTTTAAAATTATTTTAAAATAAATACAGATGCTTAGATATTTGGCATTCATTCCTATGTAATCTTACTTACTGGAAGAAAATCTAATGAATTCAAAATAGTTTTACTTTTTACTATTCTACTTTTTATAGCATAATTAATTTAAGTTTCCAGCTATAGTATATGAAATGTTTCAAGAGTGGAAAAGTATCCCTATAACATCACCTGTGAATAACCTCTAAAATTGCCACTGTTTTGAAGATGTAAACAAGTAGTGACTCCAAGTGAAAACATTGAATATGGCAGCAGGTGCACAGAGTTATGTAAAAGATTTTCATTTGAGATGAGTATAGATTTTTCACATTGCATAGAGTGTTGAAATAAGCAACCTCTCACCTGAAGTTTAAAGTAATATTGCATAGCAAAAGTGGCATAATACACATTGGATGTCTGTTAGGCACTGCAAAAATACACTCACATTAATGAGAACTAAGGTTCACTCTGCTTAAATATAGATTACAATCTCTTTTCTTGTGTGTTCGGCAACATTGGATAATAATGTAGAATTTGAAATTTTCTGCCTTAACTTTCTTTTAAGGAGATTAATGATAAGCCACTTATAAAGATTTTCAGATATGATTTTGTCATTCAATGAGTAGGCTATTGTCTGCCCTTCAATTTGTAAAAAAAATCAGCTATAAGATATTTAAGGTGGAAATACTGAAAGTATTTAAAAATCAAATCAGTTTGTTCTGATCAAGTAATTTTAGAAATGTAGGGGATTTTTTTTAAAGAAATTGCACTTAGCAAATAAAATAAAATGCTGTAAATCCTTACAGTGTGACAGCTTCTTATGAGTACTGACGGGAAAAGCAACACTTTTTAAAGTAGCTCCAAAGCTAATTGAATGTTAAATTGATTTATTAATAACAAATATTTATAAAGACTGGTTGTAGATCCCTTAAGGTATTGGAGATCACTTCTAGCACTAGCTTATTTCATTTTGTAACTGCTGTGGGCTGCTAGTGTTCTACACACACACACACACAGAGAGAGAGAGAGAGAGAGAGAGAGAGAGAGAGAGAGAGAGAGAGAGAGAGAGAGAGAGAGAGAGTAGTTAAATAGCTAAAATAAATATACAAATATAAATCCTATATTTGTTCTAAGCTGAATAGAAAATAATTCTTGATTATAAGACATAAAACTTGCTAGCACATATTGTCAGTTGCTGGGCAAAATTGCAGTCCAGAAAACCTCTGTTCTTTCCTGGATTATTTTTGTATGGGTATCAGGCTGTCATTACACAGATGTGCAAATCGTGTTAGTCTTCTTGGAAACTAGTGGGTTATGTGAAAGAGCTAGCAGCAACAAATGATCCTAAAAATAGAAGATTCAAACTAGGATAGCAATATATTGCTGTATGGTATATTACATTGTAAAGCTGTTGAATGGTTTTACATTTAACTAGAGATCAGTCTCTCATTGTCTCTTTCCTCACTCTCTTTTTCTCCTCCAGGTGTCATACTTCAATAATCCTTTTTAGCCTTACATTTCTAAAACAAACAAAATGAACTGTTTACACGATCATCCTTGAAGATACAATTCATTGTGGTTTGGTTAGACTGATGTAAATGTCAAAGTTTAAATATTTGGATTAAGAGTCAAATGGATGATCAGTTTAGCTTCAGCTTTACAGAAAGTAGAAGGAACGAGTTGGCTTTCTGCCCAATCTCTTATTCACAGATGGCTTTTGGCTGGTGGGAATGTGTCTACAGGGAATATATCAAGCTTCTTTTGTAAGTTTTAGTTTTAGTTTCTTCCATATCATTTGGAAACAACTCCTTTTGATTTAAATATTTTTTACATATAGCATTAAAGATGGAAACTCAAAAAATTGGGTATCCTTATATTCCTATGTGAGAGGGCAGGTTGCCTAGAATATCTTTGCTTCTGTTGTCCTGCCTCTTTTAAGTCCTCTCTCTAACCAACAAAACAAAGCTGTGATGTAGTTTTACCAAGGCATTAATAAACAATATTAATGCTTCACATGATTTTGATTTTATCCCTCTGTTAATGCAGCCTAGGACTGCATTGGCTTTTTTGGTGGCTGCAGAAGACTGCTGGCTCATATTTAAGTGGCCATTGACTAGGATTCCTGGACATCTCTTGCAATTATTGCTGTTGAGCCAGGTACACCTTCTGTAGCTATGCAATTGTTTTTTCTTGCCTAAGTGTAAAACCTGACTTTTCTCACCATTGAATTTCATTTTGAGGGTGGGGTCACCCAAATTAAAAGATATTATTTTACCATAAGTCCACCAGTCCAGCTTCACCGCCATTTTTTTTTTCTAAAAAAGGCTTCCTGGGGAGACACTCAAAGAGGCATTTTTGTAGAAAACCTTCTTTTATATTTATTCCAAACTCTTAGAATGGCACGTCTAACAAAATGGTTGTTGAAATCAACATTTACTTTAACTTTGAAATACTATAAATAACCATGCCATCCAAACCTGAGTTCATGACCTTCTAAATCAGTGGCTCCCAACCTTTTCTATACCCCATACCCCTAGAACGCGTCTGATATATTCTCGCACCCCTTACAAAAGTTCAAAATAACGAATTATGCATATACACTATAATATTGAAACTTCTAAACACAGGTTTTTGCACCCCCCTGGAATATTGTCTTGCACCCCCAGGGGGTGTGAGTACCCCTGGTTGGGAACCCCTGTTCTAAATCAAGGAGCCTCTTGTTCTGGAGGTTCACCCACTCTTTTAGCCAGACTAAACAACAAGCATCAAAATACAATTTTAAGTCTGGTAGACCCAAACCCCCTCTTTCCTTAGCATCTTGCAATAGTTTATATCTAATTCTTAGTTTTTCCCCTTGCCATATAAACTTGGAAATATCTCTCTGCCATTGTTTAAATGGAATATTGGTTGCAAGTATTGGTAATGTCTAAACAGAAAAAGCATCTTTAGTAAAAACATTCATCTTAATTACAGAAATTCTAGCCAATAGTGATAAGTGTAACTTGTCCCATCTTTGTAAATCCTTTTTTATATATCATTGCAAAGAGTCACATAATTATTTTGAAATAGTTTTGTGTTTGTGTTTGTCAACATAATCCCCAAATATTTCATCTTTTTCTTGACCCTAAAACCAGACTTTTTAGTCAATATATCACAGTCCTGAGAGGTTATATTCTTAATCAGCATTGTTGTTTTCTGTTTGTTTATTTTAAAACCTGCTAAAGCCTCAAATTCATTTAATTTCCTCATCAAATATTTTCTGTTATTTTTTGAGTCTTGCAGGAATATAACCTGCAAGGCCCAGCAAATGCCTTCAATTTATAAACTTCCTTAATACTTATACATGTTATTTTCTCATCTTGCCTAATATCTCTGTTCAAAACTTCCAACACCAAAATAAACAACAAAGGAGATGAATTGGTTAAGTTACATTGATAACAATTTTTGCTTACTGTGACGTATAGACAGCTTTGATTCCTTGAATAAAATTCTCTCCAAAATCCATTTCTTCTAGCACTTTAAACATAAAAGTCCAGTTTAGATTGTCAAAAGCCCTATCTCCATCTAAAAATATTAGAACTGCCTATTCCTCATTATGATATTGTAAGTATTCAATAATATTTAAAGCAGTCCTCACATTATTTCTTAACTGTCTTTTTGGCAGAAAGTCAGATTGATCTTCATTAATATATGCCTTCATTTTTTTAATAGCTTGTGATATTTCAAAGACAGTTATTGGGTCATTCATAAGTTGTCTCTGAATTTGTGAAAGTTTAGGCAACTGTTGTCTTAGCAAATATTCATCTATTTTAGACATATCTAACTGCTGCTTTTTATACAAATTGGAATAAAAATTATGAAAAGACTTTTTGATAAGCTCATTGTCTGTTATTACATTGTTGCCTTCACAAATTTTCTCGATCATTCTCTTTTTCCTTTTTTCTTAATTTATATGCCAACCATCTTCCTGGTTTATTTGCAAACTCAAAGTGACTTTGTTTCACATAATTCAGCTTTCTTTCTATTTCTTGAATTGTTAACATAGACAATTGTTGCTATAACAATTTAATTTGATGTGAAATTTTAGAGTTCGTAGGTGTCTTTTGCAGATCAATTTCTTTTTGTCTAATTTCATCCAATATCTTTTGCATCTTTTCCTGGGATATTTTCTTTTCTAGGCCATTGTATTGTATAAAATAACCCCTCATAACAGCTTTACTAGCATCCCACACAGTCATTAAACTTGTTCCTTTACCTAAATTATTATCCAAATATTCATTCAATTTCTTTTTACAGTCTTTTACAATCATCTCTTTTTGCAAAATAGATTTATTTAATCTCCATCTGTAACTCAAACTCTTTCCTCTGAGTACCAAAAGAACTGGATTGTGATCAGAAAAAGATTTAGATAAAATATCAACTTTTAAATTTTTATTTGCAAGGTTTTTAGAAATCCATATCATATCAATCGTTGAAAAAGATTTATGTCTTTCTGAAAAAAAAAATTCTCTAGCAAAACCATTTTTTTGAGTCTATTAATACTAAATTGTCCATCATCTCAAATAAGGTCTTTGGTAGTTTACTCTTGGAGGGTTTAATCCCCTTGATAGATATTCTGTCCAAAGCTGGCAAAGTCACTCCATTCCAATCCCCTAACATAAACCAATTTTCATACAAAAAGGGTAGTAGTTAATCCATACTGTAAGATATTCAAAGAATTTACTTTTATCATCATTTGGCCTATGCAGGCCAACTAATATTGATTTTATTGCTTTAAGTTCAATTTCAACTACTACAAATCATTTGATAAAAGTAACTTAGGTTTAAACTGGGGTTTTATATAAGATAAGTCCATTGATCTTTTTTTAGACCAGCAGATATAAATTTCTCCCCTAATTGTTTATTTATTAAATATTTAAGGACTATACATTGAATGTGGTTGGTCAACCAGTTATTAATCTGTCTGGTGATGATGCTCTTTAACTCTCAATTTTTCTATCTTATCAAGTAGTAGGTTGTGGTCTACTTTATCAAATGTCTTATTGAAGCCCAAGTGAATTATGTCCACAGCATTTCACTGGTTCACTAATTAGTCACTTTTGTCAAAGAATGCAAGATCTTTTTGGCATGATTTATTTTTGACAATTCATTGCTTGATGATCTTTTCCAGGATCTTCCTAGGTATTGATTTCACGCTGATAGGTCTGCAGTTTCCTAGATCCATGTTTTTCCTTTTTTTAAGATGGAAGCCATCCTGTCTCTTTTCCAGTCTTCTGGTAGTTCTCCGGTGCTCCAGGATCTTTGAAAGAGATAGTTCAATGATTCTGAGATCATGATTACTAGTTCCTTGAGAACCCTCAGATGTAATCCATCTAGACCTGATGATTTGAATTCTTCTAGAGTGAATAGGTATAGTAGCAGTGAGTACTAGTCTGTGGATCAGTGGAACAGTGGTGAGCATTAAGTACTAGAGTGGGAATGCTTGTATGACATGTGTTGTTGTGTTGGCTCTGTTGTGTTTTGGAATTCACTGACTTCAGTATATTTTAAATAAACTGTGACAAAGTGATGGCAGTGGTGCAATATCCAAAAGGTGGGGTGACCATAAAAAAGGTGAGGTATCCAACAAAGATGGCAACCACACAAGTGAGGGGGGTTAAACTCAGGGAGTTCATTAAACACTCCATGAAAAGAAAACAAATTTTGGCTTCAAAAGAGGTTGTAAAATGAAGGAGGGTTGGCTCTCACAGGGCTCAGTTTTTGCAGGAATTAGCTACAGAAACCAGACTTATTAGAGCCTACGCCAAACTAATAGGGAAAAGGCAGAAAAGACAGATTTTCCCTTAGAAGAACTACCACTTTGGTTGAGACAAGTATTCACCTTAGGCCTGTGGTTAAACCAAAACAGAAATGGGGATAGACCCAGATACTTGAGCCAATATGATTACAGAGATGTTAAAGTATCAGCAAGATGAAAGGCTTTGATTAATTAAGAGGAAGAAGAGCAGAAGGAGACAGAAAGGAAAAATAAGCTAGAATGGAAAAAAGAATGAAAGAGAGGTGGGAAAAGAAGAGTTTAGTGGGTTGATAGACTTACTTAAAATGGTATAGTCACCAGAAGAGGTACATTCAACTAAAAAGTTTTCAGAATATGTAGAGAGTGCAAATGATACCAAGGACATAAACATTCCCAAGAATTTTGAGAATTTATAGTAGTCTTCCAGCAGGAGAAGTAGTGAATTGTTCCCATGTGAAAGAGATAATCCTATACAGATACAATTAAGTAAAAGCATCCTTAAACTAAAGGGTGGCATTGGGAAGTTGTACAGTTTTAACAGCTGGGGGAAACATGGAAAATGGAGCTTGATACTTATATTTCAACTTCTGCCTAATCTTACATGATTAAAATATTGGTCCTCAGCTACTAAGTTTGGAATCTTGGGACAGAGCAAGAAAGATAATTTTTCAAAATATTCTTACGCAAATATGTTAAAGATTTACCATATTTGTTATATATTATTTATATAAATATAAATGTTAAGTCATGAATGTAAAAAAATGAAAAATTAGTAAAGGTTAAGGTTTCCCCTGTCCAGGCGTGTCCCGCTTTAGGAGAAGCGCCTCATTTCTGTTTCAAGGGAGCTAGCTTTGTCCAAAGACATTTCTGTGGTCATTTGGCCAGCATGACTATATACTGAGGTGTATGGAACACCGTTATCTTCCCACTGAAGTGGTACCTATTTATATACTCCCATTTGCATGCTTTTGAATTGTTAGGTGGGCAGGAGCAGGGGCAAATAACAGAGATCACCCCGTTGTGCAGCTCTTGGGTTTTGCACCTTGTCGGTCAGCTTTCCATATGACAAGCTTAGCGTCTTGAAGTGGATAATACAAGTGATATAAATTAAACACTCTATTGCTGATTTCATCCCTTTTCAGCCTAACTTCTAGCTCTTGTAAAAGTTCAGGATAAGGGTATAAAGGTAATAAATTAGAGTTGATTTGATGGAATTTATGAGTTGCTCTGTGTGTTTTAAGGGCTAATAAGCAACATGTCCTTTGAAAGAGAAATATGGTAGGGTTTTTATCTGGCCTTTTCCTGCTTTTTGAAGGAAGTCTTACAGATGTGTTTGTTAATGCAGATATTTGCGTGAAGAGAACTGAAGTAATGAGAAGTCATCATGGAAGCTCAATCCCATAGCTCTGCCACAAGTGAGAAGAAAAAGGTTGAGAATCCCATAGTGAAATACCCCACTCGAACAGAGGTCAGTGAGAAAGCTGCAGCCTCCAGCACAACATCTAATGGTAAGTAATAGTAGAGATTTACTAGCTGCACTTCATGGGAATTAAGTATTTGCATTTGGATTCAGTTCTTCTTTGGAAATAAAACTAAAGTTAATAAGCAAGGATTTTAGGGATTGGATTTTGGGCGGGGTTAGGAATGGGAAAACATGTTTACCAGAATGAGGTCTGTTCTTGCATCAGATTTAGCTTTTTCTTCCAAATTAACCAGTTTGAGTGATTAATATTAATATTAATATTAAAATTCCTGTTGTGGTACTTTGGAAAATAATCATAGTGGGAAAGAATATAAAATATTTGGTATTTTACTATTTTACCCTGGATATTACTTACCCTGATTAGGTAATTGTTTAATATAAAAAAGACAATAGAAGCACTGTCAAAAATTAATAAGAGGTTTTCATTTTCTTTGAAAAACAAAAAAGAAACAATTCTCATCCATTATAAATATCTTCTCCACTAAATCTGCATGTCTTGGATTGCTTTAATTGCAGAAGACAAAACAATTACGTTTCAAAGAAAATACACTCAGTTTAGAAACGTGAATATATAATTTATAAAAATTGCTTTGGAATATTTTATAGTACTGTAAGGTAAACCTCAGGCAGAATGATTAATAGAAGAGATTATGTGATCTACCATGTAAAATATCAGAAAGTGCTAGATTGCTAACCTTAATTTCCTTCTTTCTGCTTGAATTTTCTTCATAATCTATCAACTGATGAGTCTGTTTTTTATTATTTTTTTCTTTTTCTTCTTACTTGGTCTTACTGCTTTATAATAAACCAGCATAAAATGACAAGGGGAAATTAATTGAAATCCATTTTTTCCCCAAAGGAAGGATTTTTATTATATCAAGTGGATTAAATTAATTTAAGCTATGTATTGTCTAAAATTATTGGTCCTAATGGTTGTAGGAACTTGGAAGCATTGTGGAATGTTATTGAAGGTTTTTAGAACAAATATATTTATCTCTTTATCTCTGCCTTGGAAAGCACTTCCTAGGAAGTTAGTGAAAAGGCAAGACCATGAATCTAAAATTGGAGATCTTACTTCAGTTTTGGAAAAGGAAAGTCCCTATCTTTTGTGACCCCTGGGAGTCTCAAGAAATAGAGCAATTCAGGGAGTGCATGTCAACTGCTGAAATGCATATCTCCCCTGTTGCAGTTTGATACTTGCTACCGCAGCATATCAACTGTGGTATCAATGTACTACTAAATTTTTTCAGTGATATAGCTGTTCTTTTCATTTTGGTGGGAATTAATTCATATTTAATGCTTCCTGCGATTTAATGTTTTGGAAGTGTAAGGTCCCCGTCCCTTACTTGAACTTGAGATATCATGTCAATCTAATCAGATAACCCAAGAGGAGACTTCTTGATCAAGCAGCACTTTATTTGATCAAATTAAGCAGCTGGGTAGCCAACAATCTGGAATGCTGGCAGAATTATGTCCAGAGGTGCCACACTTTAGAAAGTTGGTAGCATTGCTTTATAAACTTTGTTAGCCAATGAAAATCAGACAACAGAACCATTACATCATAAAGAAGACATCAATCATTCTGTACATTCCCTTATTCCCTCCTTCAGTATATCGCATCCAGGTACATATTTCCCACCTCGCATGAGATTTCCCTGGTGCAAAAGCTGATTACAAAAAGCAAGAAAGCAACAGTTAGATTAAACAATTTCCCTTTGTTCCAGAACCCTTCATTCCCCCCTTTAATTTTGTAACAAAATGTTTTCTGTTACTTGGTGACCAGAAAATTTTCCCTTCGCCAATCACTAAAGAATTCTCCAAACCAGCTTGTGTCCATGGCAGCTGTCCAGGTTTCCAAAGAAGCTGGGTGTATTTCCTCCACACACAGGAAGCAACATGTAAAAGGAAAGCCATACCCCCCTTGTTTTTACAAAACTTTCTTTTGTAGTATTATTTTAACCAATTAATTTTCTTTATCTTTCTGTACATATGCTTCTCGCCTCGGGCTAATGGAGGTTCCTATGCAAGCATAGCAAAACAGAGAAGCAAAACAGCATTATGCTATTCTAAATGCCCTTGATTTTAATTATTTCTAATACAGCTTGCAGTCTAACAATTCTATTAAGCATATAAACAAGAGGCCTATAACTTATACATTCCATCTTCTTGCCAAGTAATAGGTCCGTCTGGGGCAGTCCAGTTGAGGGTGGTATCTGTTAGATTGGTCCATAAGGTAGACAGTTGGGGAATATTTGCCATGAGAGTTTGGGGTTAGGCCGAATCGGTGGTAATCCACCAAAAGGATATTGAGGTGCTCACCTACAATAGATGTTCACACCTAAGTATCCCCAAGGTTTTTACCAGAACCTCCTCTTTTTAAAACAGAGGCTTCCCATTATGGAGGTGGTCAGAGTCCACATGTTGGGTCTATTGGTGGCTTTTTCTAGTGAGATTTTGACTAATTAGGGCAGTAAAATTTATTTCATGTGCTTCCCAAGGCCATTGTTCACCCATGCTAGTACCCACACACATATAACAGTTAGTCACATTTAGAGATGAAGCAATTCTTTTGGGCCAGATCAATAAAAAGATTCTTTGATACTGAGGGAATTTCAATTGTGGTTTCCAATTCAACGTAAAAAGAATGAAAAACTCGAAAATGTTTCTGGGACGGTGGTATAAAGTGTCAAGTTGAACTCATATTTGTGTCCAGTTCAATCGATAGCTGGTCCAAATGATGCTGAGAAGTCTGTTGGTCTGGTTATCTCAAAGCACACTGGGTTGCAGGAATCAGCATTGCACTAGGAAGTGCTGACTCCTTTAATCATATTGAATTTTTCCTTCCTTCGATTGTGTTAGGTTGGGTAGGATGTATAAACGTATTTTGTGTGAAATGAGTAGACCTGTTTCCACCCCATCGCTCCACACTTAGTCCATTTAGCTTGATTATAGTCAATAGGTTTACATGCATCAAAGGAAACTCTGGCACTATCCATAAGTCTCATGTTATTCTTCTCAAGAGGTACAGTCTGTGTGTCCTTCCGTATGTCCAGGTTTGAAGTTGTTGGTAGGGCTTTATGTATTGACAGAAGCATAACAAATGACCCTATCCCCAACTTTGCAAGTGGAATATGTAGTCTTGTTATAAACACAACTCCCTTTTGTTCCTTTAATTATCGGGCCCATGGTCTGAAAAAGGTGTGGGGGAAACAGCAGCAACAAAATTAAAAATGTAGCAATACACAGCCTATACATTATGAACCCAAGTTCAGGGTAGTCCAGTCCATTGAAGTTTTTCTCCTAGTTAGATGGAAACAGTTCAACAGGCGAGGCAGGTCAAAATTTCACTTTCAAGCTGTCCAGCTGCGGAGCTTGTCACTGGAGAGGGAATGATGGGACTTTCCATGGACTCACACCTTGATTCCTTCACTCTTACTGCAGTTGAGGTCAGGAAGACTTGGCATGGTTGGGACCACTCAGGACTGGTATTTATAGGTGACAGTTCTTTTTACCTGAACCCACTCTCCAGGAGCAATAATGGTCAGAGACAGGTGGTAGGGCAGCCTGGGCCTGTACTGGAATAGAAGACAAAACTTGCACCAGATTATGCAAATACTGAGTAACATTCTTCTCTTCTGCATTGACATTCTTGAACCTTCATGCAACTCCCATCCATCATTTCAAACAGGACAAGGCAAATTTTCCAGAGTTGAGGCCTGTACTGAAATGGCCTCACCATTAGATGTCACAACCTGTTTAGCCATTGTGTACCATCCACAACATCAGCCAAAAATAAAACACATAACTGCTCCCCCTCTCAACATTCATTTCCTTCGTGTACCTGCCTGCCCCATTTCAGCCTCCCATTTCAGCCCATTTCGTGTACCTGCCCTCCCATTTCAGCCTCCCTTCTCTTCTCTCAACTTTACGTGAGTAACTTTTCCCCTTTTACTATTAATCTTTCTTTCCAATTTCCAAAACTATCCACATTCTCTTCTCCTTCTTACTAACAAATTCGGTTAACTACAGGGAGGGAAACCCCTCCCCCCAGCTTCCACTAATATTCTCTTCTCCAACATCCAACATCCACGATGTCCTTTTTCAGCTACTTTGCTATAAACATCCATAAACAAATCAGGCCAAACCTTTATCTGTAATTCTATCACTTCATGTTCTAATCAGATTAGCGAGTTCAAGAACTGGGCAGGTTCTAAATCAGCTGATTTCTTTCTCCCAGCTCAGTCCTTTTGCTCAGTCCTTTTGCTATTCCAGAATCAACATTCATAAAGAAATAAAAAACTTATTTTTAGTGCAGCTTCACAAAAGAGAAGTTAATGTACTGAAAATATATGTGTGTGTGTATATAAAGACTGAAACTAGAGCATCAAACCTTTTGAAAACATTTAAAAATCTAAGCAAAACAATTCAGAATCATTTTCCTAAAGTTCTTCCTTTTATAATACATTTAGCTTTAACAGAAGGGAGAGCTCAGTTGTCATTGGTTATGTTATCTATCATGTTAGCACACAGTTCATTTTGCACACAAACAATCGTTGGCAACTGGCCCAAAAACTTTGAATAGAACTAAAGCCTCAGCAGAGAAAGGGGAGGGGGACGGGATGTTACAGTTTCTACATTTCTAAGCTCTGCAGCAGGGAAACAAAATAATACATTTACAACAAGGAGAAGCCATGCTAAACAAGTTTTCTTTGTTCTTTGTCCCTGAGCAAAATTAGAAGCCAAAAACTACAATATCAGACTTCATCCCCCCTTCGTCCTTTCTCTCCGCCTTCCAGGCCAGAGTTAAGCAGAGAGAAAAAAAGTTTTAAAAGAATAACCCAAACCTCCCCCCTCTTCTACCTTTTCCCATTTCTCTCTTCCAAAGCAAAGAAAAAGGGAAAAAAAACATAACGAAGAAAGCTGAACAATTTTTTTTAAAAAAATAATTGCACAGGGACCTCGGCCCCTTTTGAATTTCTCTCACTTACATCATCCTTTCAACAAAATAATTTTCTCTCTTCAGATTCTCATGTGAACACCTTTGACTTAGTCCAAAACAACAACAACAACAAAATCTGCAATTTACTGTTTCTTCCACAGCCTGGGGTGGGGTGAGGAACTCTCTCTCTCACACACACATTTGCACATCAGCATACTTACACATTCACTTCCATTCAAACTGCATACATAATTTCACATACAGATATTTTATTTTCACATTTTTTCCAGGCAAACCATTTATTTTTAAATAAGGCCTTTTTGTTTGTTATTATTAGAGGGTTTTGTCCCTCTCCCAAGACACACATATATACAGATACCATTAAGACAATATTTCTAGGCCTGTTGCTTGTCCTCCAGAAGTGAGAAAAATCAAGATGTGATTCCAGTCAAAATATGATGTTGGGCCCTGAACCATCTCTTTATTTTTCTCACCATTTCAAGCCCAAACTTTAATTTTCTGGATGGCCAAATATTTAAAACTCATCAATTTGGAGTTTGAGGCGAAAGCATCCTCCCTTTTAATCTTTCTCCAAAAAGGGAGGGGAACATTTATGGTTGCTTCCAATTTTTCCTCAGCAAATTCAAAGGGGAAAACTACAGAGAGCATCCTCCTCTCTTCATGTCCAACAATAAGGATGATTTCCAAGGACAGTAGATGACGCCATTGTCTAACAGAAAAAAAAGTCCATTCAAAGAGACAGATTAGAGAGGAAAAAAACTTGCATTCAGTTCTTCAGTGGCTAGATTTGTTAAAAAGATAAGCTAGCTAAATGGAGGTGTACAAGATTTTTGCAACGTTGCTTTCTTGAAGATTATTTTTACTGCCACAATTTCAGTGCATTCCAATGGGCTAATATGCAGCCTACTGGAAGCATGGCTTCTCCTCTTCTTGAAATACCAGTTCATTTGCTCAGTGCAAATGAACAACTCCCTAGAGATTTCTTGGCACTTTCGCCTCTGCGTCAGGGCCAGCCAAGCCTTCTCTAATGTGGGAGTTCCTTATGGGGAGGTTACCTTAAGATGGTTTGAACAACGATTTTGCCTTGCCTGTTCCCCATATTGTTTTCTCCTGTCTTGTCCTTAAGAGGTTTCTCGGTCATTTTATCAAGATCGAGGCTAGCTAGATCCCCCTTTGTATTTTGGACAGGACCCTGCCTGCATTCATGCAAACAGCACTCCCCACATTTTGTTTTATTGAAATTAATGAGGTGTTATAATAATGACTCTGTGATTTCATTTAGACTAAAGCATGATTAAGTTTATATTAGAGTTAATTTGGACACAGTAGTTTCTGTTCTTGGGGGTAATTGATTATCTCTACTTAAATAAGAAGCACATAATTCATAATCACCATTATTTAATATTAATATTATCAAAATTCATAACTGAATCAATATTTTTCTTTTTCCAACCATTCTAGATATTAATAAAAATAAAAGTATGCATAGTAAACATAGTCTCTCTTATTAATCTGGAAAAAGATTAGTTATGCTTTGATAAGAAGTATATTTTTCGAAGGACATTATTATTGTGGTATTGTAGTACATTTGTAAGCTGATATACTGTGCGTTCTCGTGTTGATAATTTAGCTTACCACTAGAAATGTTTTTATGCCTAGAGTATACATGAGCTTAAGTAAGTAAGCTATTCACAGATTGTACAGTAGTCACTGACATTAATGACACAAAGTTGAATATAATGGTTATATAATTATTATACATATTTATTATTTATATACTATTATAGCTATTCATGTCTCTTAATTATTTATAAGAATAGAATGGTAATTGCACTGGTAACTTTAAAATATGAATAGAATTGGTGGACTGGATGGTTTACTTAATATAAAGATGGATTAACCTAATTTTTTTCCAAATGTATGAATTACAACTTTCTGGATTATACCTTATTTAGACCTGCACAGTTACCCATGCATGCCAGACTGCTGGGTGTTGCTGCAATTCAGGAAATTTATTTATAAGTTACCCTATTGTTTATCAATATTTTGCACTAAGGTTTGGCTATTTTTTTCTAATAACAAATCAAAGATGGTTTGCTATTCATGCTGAATAATTGGCTGTAGTGCAAGAAAATCATCCATTCCTTCCCAACATTCTAGCATATCATTCATTCAAACATATATCTATACTATTTGCAGCATAAATCATAGAGTGTAAAGCAACTTGTAATTATTATTTTTAGCATTTTTTTGTGAATAAAAATTTATAGGCAAGTACAATATAAAAATATCATCATCATTTTAGCCATTGTCCATCCACTTGCAGGATGAAGGCATGTCTTTTGCATGTTTCCAGCCAATACGGTCCTGAGATTCCTTTTACCTTGGGCTCTCAATGCTTGCTGATGTCGTCGATCCATCTTGTTTTAGGTCTCTTTCGTGAATACTTTTTATCAAGTGCGATCCATTCTATGACTGCCTTGGTCCATCTGCCATCAATTCTTTTTGATGTTTGACCAGCCCATTTCCATTATAATTCTTTTACTCTCTTGAAGATATCATATACTTTTGTTTGTTCTCTAATTCATGTGCAGGTCTTCCTATCTTGTCTTGTAATGCCAAGCATGTATCTTTCCATGGCTCTTTGCTCTTAGAAACATGCAGATTATCTGGTCCCTGACAGTACTTCATGAGTTTTGTCAACTATCAAAGAAACATTTTTTTGCTTCAGCCATTTTTTTGTTTCTTAGCTTGCCTACAGACACAGGGGGAAGGCGGGATGTTTGGAGTGCTTAGCACACCTGTGAACGGTCCAGCCTGGGAACCAAGATTATGGAGAATCATTTGGCAGGAAACTGAAGATTTTTCTCATAACAATTATCTGACACTTAATTGGGGAATGTGATTTGCACTATCGGGGGAAGGGGAGTTTTAACACTTTTAATTTACTGTTCTGGTGCCAATTTTACCAGAGCTGGTTTTCTGTTCATCAGTGCTGATATGCTGTACTCAATAAAGTATTGCATTAGAGATTGGAATGTCTCAGCTGTGCTTACTTCATTGGGATCAGTCAGAACCTTGACACTAAACCAGCTCTCCATTAAACTCATTTCCAACTAAGGGGTCCTGAGCCCCTACACCCCATCTGCCTAACTCCAGAGGGGTAGTGAAGACTCAGGAGAAGATGCCTGAGATGGAGAAGCCAGCCAAAGCTAGGACAGGGTCAGTGAGAAGAACCCCAAATGGAATCAAGAGTGACTCCGGAATCCAGCTGGCTTTGACATGTCCTAAGGTGAAGGTGGAAAGTGCAGAGCCGCTGTTGACACTGGAATAGACTGGAGCAATGACAGCCTTCAGCTGACTGAATTTCAAGTGGTGGTGAGAAGGAATGCAGAAAGCTGCTGAGGCCTAGTTCCCAGCTTCTGAGTATGAGGCCTAATACCCGGCTTCCGAGTATGCCCAGGAGCTGAAGTGATGGAACAGGAGAGCCTCAGAGTGGGGAAGACCAGTGGAGTGGAAGCAATTGTCATTATGCAGCAGTCTTTCAGTTGAGCAGCTGAAAGAGAGGTTCAGCAGTCTGGAGGTGTGGGGGGGAGACCTGATCTGAAGGCTGGACCTACCCTTCCGGTTGGGATCCAGTCAACTGCTGGTGCCGGATCCAGCCCCATCACCTCGACCCTAACTGAGAGCAGCGGCAACCACAACAGAGGGAGCAGTCAGTCCCCAACTGGCTGTTTCTTCCCAGCCTGGCCTCAGTCTGGGACTTGGAGCTCCCAGTCCTCAGCCAGCCACTGCACTGCTCTCCGGGGCAGCCGGTCAACAGCCGCCGCCATAGCAAATATATAGTGCTCAACCGAAGATGTTCCCTTATGGGATGGGATGGCCACTGGGATACTGAGGTGCCCTGAGACCTCCGCCACTCCCTCCAATCAAGGCCACTTTGATGGTGATCTGGAAAAGCTGGCGTTCTTCCTGAATCAAATCTGGTCGCACTTGGACTGACATGGGGGAGCGTACGCTGACGATGAGGCTCATATGGATGCCATCATGGCCAACCTTGAAGGGGAAGGGGCATAATGGTGACAGCTCTCCATGATGAAGGAGCCCCTGAGCTGGGGATCCTGACACATTTTTGGGAGAGCTCAGGGCCCAATTTGACAATACCATATAGACCCAACACGTAGAGGCTGAGATTTGCAACATAAGGCAAGAAACCAAGCCCATGGCTGAATACATCAGAGAGTTCAGGAGGCTCACAGGGAGACTGAGGAATTGGCCAGAGCAACTCCTGACCCATACTTCAGAGATGGCTTGAATTGCAAGTTGTACCACACGTGCTTGACTAGAGGAATACCAGACTGACTCAATGACTGGTACCAACTGATGACGATTGTGGAGTTGGACCTGATGGAGTACAAAGGGCATGGGAGGTTCAAGAGCCATCCAAAGAGGAGCCAAGAGAATGCTGGGTAGAAAGCAACCAATGGTCCCATCTCCTGTCCCAGCTGAACCCCCAAGACGCACTCCCAGCTTATGCTTCCATTGCAGTCAGGAGGGCCACCGAGCTGTGGTGTGTCCTGCTCTGGCACC
This sequence comes from Azemiops feae, assembly GCA_023970755.1. Taxonomy (NCBI): domain Eukaryota; kingdom Metazoa; phylum Chordata; class Lepidosauria; order Squamata; family Viperidae; genus Azemiops; species Azemiops feae. The sequence continues at coordinate 221,226 of JALGBA010002487.1, forward strand.
CAGGGCAATGTCACTGGCCCCACCTCCTCTAAAACCCAAAAAGCTGCCGAGCAAAGGGAAAGAAAAGCTGCATGTGGCTTGTCAGGTCGTCGAGGTCTCTCCCCCTGAAAGTGAAGGGGAGGGAACTCTGTCCAAAGAGGAGCCGGAGTTGAACCTCTACAAAAGTGACAGGGGAAAAAATGATCCAAATGGTGAGTGGACCCGTCATCCCCTTGTAGCCCAATTGGACCTTGTAGTGCCCCGCTCGAGGGTGAGAGGGGTGGTGAAAGCCCTAATAGACTCAGGGTGCACCCGATGTCTAATCAACCTGCCAACAGTGCTGAAGCTAGGGTTGTGAGTGAGCAAGCTAAGGCAGCCCATGAAGTTCGAGCAGGTTGACGGCTTGGCTGTCTCCTACTTAACTGAGCCGATGCACCTGAGACTAGGGGACCACCAAGAGACTATTTGGTTCATGGTTGCCCCAAAAATGGCCGAGGAGGTAATTTTAGAATTACCCTGGCTAGCTAAGTGGAGCCCAAAGGTCCATTGGGAAAAACCCACCAAATGAGTAGTAATGAAAAAGAGGAGCCCTGACCTCCTAGGGGAGAAGAAAGGCAGGTCTACACTGGAAAGAAAGGAAAAGGGAAACCCCGAACGTAGCAAGGCTGCATCAGAGCAGGGGGAGGAGCAGCAGGCCCTCCCAAGAGAATACTGAGACCTCATGGAGGTGTTCAGTTCAGTGAGAAAGAGTGTGATGTGCTGCCCCCTCACCACCCCACAGACTGTGCCATTGAGATCCTGCTTGGAGTGAGACTTCCAAAGCCAAAGATGTATTCCATCAACCCAAGGGAGATGAAGGAGCTGAGGGACTACATCAAGAAGAATTTGGTAAGGGGGTTTATCCAAGTGGCAAAATCCTGAGTGTCAGCCCTTGTGCTATTCAAAGAGAAGAAAGATGGGTCGCTCAGATTGTACATTGATTTTCGTGGGATTAATGGAGTGTGCGTGGAAAATATATACTTACTCCCCCATGAAGACATGTTGGGACACTTAACCAAAGGAAGATCTTCAAAAAATTAGACCTGAGGGAGGCATACTATTGAGTGAGAAACAAGGAAGACGATGAGTGGAAAACTGCCCCCTAGGAATCTACCAGTTTAAGGAGATGCCTTATGGGCTACAGGTGTCCCCAGCTGTATTTATGCAGCTCATAAATGAGGTGCTACCTGACCATCTGTATAAGGGGGTTCCGTTGTATCTGGATGACATACTCATCTACTCCAAGACACTGGATGAGCATGTGAAACTTGTGAGGCAGGTGCTAAAAAATCTTTTGGATGCTAAACTATATGCCAAACTGTCAAAATGCAAGTTCCACAAGACCAGCCTGGTTTACCTGGGCTATAGAGTGTTGTGCAAGGGGGTGGAGATGGACCCGGCAAAAGTGAAATCTATCTTGGAATAGCAAGCTCCTAGGACCAGCAAACAGCTACAGAGCATTGCCAATCATAGGACTGTTGAAAATCAGGGGAGGGGGAGAGAAGCTCTGGCTGAACCAGCCCTTGAACTGGACAATGGAATGCCAAGCGACATTTGAAAAATTAAAGGGGCTGTTCGCGGCCAAACCAGCTTTAAAACACCCAAAACCCGAGGAGACATTTGTAATTCAAGCAGATGCCAGTGATATGGCCACAGGAGCAGTCCTCTTCCAGAGAAACCAGGAGGCAAAGCTGCAACAGTCACATACACATCCCATAAGCTGAACGAGACCGAGAGGCGATGGGCCATGTGGGAGAAGGAAGCCTTTGTAGTGAGCTGGACTAGGAGGTAATTCCTTCCAGTGGGCTCAGTATTTCAACTGGTTTGACTTTGAGTTGAAGTACATTCTGGTCAGGAATAATTTCCTAGTGCAGGGCTTTTTTACCGATTGTACCACTTTTAGGATATGGCAGTATTCGAGTACCACCTAGCAAGATGTCAAAAACTTGATGACCAAAAAAAAACATGTTCAAAGTTGCAATTGCACTGAAATGACTTATGACCATTTTTCACACTTATGACCATTGCAGCATGCCCAGGGTCATGTGATTTATATTTGGATGCTTGGCAACTGATTCATATTTATGATGGTCACAGTGTCCCAGGGTCATGTGATCCCCTTCTGCAACCTTTTGACAAGCAAAGTCAATGGCAGAGTTGCTGGTGGCCAAGTGCTAAGGCAGGACTTCCTTCCCTGCCTCCCTTTTTCTCATTCCCATCTCCTTCTGAAGGAAGAATTTGAACCCCCCCATATTTTCCCTCTTCCATATATTGATCAAACAAGGAAAGGCCTCCAGAGACAGAAAAGACAAGCTGCTGAGTGAACTAGCTTAAAAAGGCACTTCCTCTTTAAGAATTAGCTACTGGCTAGAAAGGAAAGTAAGGAGCCCAGCCGGCACTTAAGGAAGAAAAAAAATGTAAGTACTGGCTGCCGGCTAAGGCAGCCTCCCCAAATGGCTCCATTCATAAGTAAAGGAATGCTATAGGCAAAATCCATTCAGGAGAAAAATACTTCAAAATCCTTTGCAGCAAAACTTACAGCTAACAACAACAGAGCAATAGAAGCTAACAGAAGACATCAGCCAAATAGAAATTGCCAAACACTCCTTAAGAAGCCCACCTTGCACAAATCCCAGAACTTCAAAGTCACAAAAGCACATAAGAATCCTTCCACTCTCCATCTCCCTTCCTCCCTCCCTCCTCCGTGCCTCACCTCCAGCCATTGCTGCCTTTTTTCATTCCTCATGGAGGGCGACCCCTCCCCCACTGCATTTCTTGCCTGTTTCCTGCTGCCAGCACAGGTGGCTGCCACAGCAGTTGTAGATTGGCTCATGGCCAGCCTGCTTGATCTCCTCTCCCCTCACCCTCCTCCTCCCTCTTCTTTCCCTTCGGTGCAGCTAGAGCTGACCCTGCCTCCTCCCAAGGCTGCTGCTTTTTCTCTCTCTCGCTCTCCCTCCCAAACTGCCTCCTTTTATAGCGTCTCCTGTTTCTGCCCCCCCCTCCTCCTTTCTCATGGAGGAGGGTGAGCCAGAAGTGAGCCTGGGGCCTTTGCAGCTCCAGAGGACTCTCTCACTGTAAGTCTTTGTCTGTGCTGGCTCTTTCCCTTCCCTACTACACTTGGCTAGGCAGGGCTGCGTACCACCTGCCACTCATTAATGTACCACAAGTGGTACGCGTACCACCGGTTGAAAAGCCCTGTCCTAATGGACACCTTATACCGCATGCCTCAATATAAAAGTAATCGAGAGGAGGTGGTGAACTCCATCATCCCTACAAGGCAGCAAGCAGCACAAGCCACCACCAGACGGCAAGAGAAGAAAAGGAGCTCACTTCCCATTGGCACTTTTGCCCAGCGATTAAAACAAGAGCTACAAACTGACACATGGTTTGGGGCTCATCAAAGAGAGCTAACCCTGAGGGAAGGGTTGGCATGGAAAGGGACCAAGCTGTACATCCCAGACAGCTTGCGGCTACAAGTTTTACAACGTAGCCATGACGCCAAGCAAGCTGGCCACTGTGGATTTCTAAAGACTTTGCATCTAGCCAACCATCGGTTCTGGTGGTCAAAAATGAAAAACGACATTGAAAGGTATGTGAAAAGCTGTGCTGTGTGCACAGCCAGCAAAAGAATGCCATGGAAGAGCCCGGCATTGCTGCAGCAAGTTGCTGACCTGACCAGATCCTGGGAGGAGATGACCATAGACTTTATTGTGGAACTAGGAGTGGGGGAAAACCGTGATTTGGACAGCCATGGACCTATTTTACAAGCAAGTCCATTTCATTGCATGCCCTGGACTCCCCTCAGTGCAGAAGTTAGCAAAGATGTTTCTGCAGCACATTTACTGGCTACATGGAGTGCCCAAGCGTATCATCTCAGACCAAGGAGTCCAGTTCACTGGTAGGTTCTGGCAGGAGTTTATAAGGATGATTGGGTCCTCCCAGGGGCTTAGTTTACTTTTCCATCCAAGTACAAATAGGGCCACAGAATGAGCCAATGCAATGGTGGAAGAGTACCTGCGTTATTATGTAAACTACCAGAGTCTAACTGAGCAGGACTCCTGGCATTTGCTGAGGTGGCATATAATAATGCAATATATAGTAGCACAGGTTTCACTCCCTTTAAAGTGGCCACAGGGGTCTAGGATGAGGCCAGTTGTGAAAGAAGCCCCCAGCCCGATAATAGTGTGTATGGGGGAAGACACATTATGAAGTCAAATGGATTCAAGGATCCACAAGGGGAAGTTACAGAATGTAATTCAATGGAAGGGCTATCCGATATCAGAGACCCATAATGTTAAAGCGGATCGCTTAATAGAGAAGTTCCATAATAAGTATCCCCAGAAACTGGGACCCTTGCAAGAGAAGTAATGTGTACTTATTGTTTTTCAGGTTCCTTCAGGTTTGGCAGCCTGCCAAACATCAAAGAAACATTATTTTGCTTCAGCCATTTTTTGTTTTTTACCTTGCCTACAGATGCAGGGGGGAGGAGGGATGTTTGGAGTGCTCAGCACACCTGTGAACGGTCCAGCCTGGGAACCAAGGTCATGGAGAATCATTTGTGGGGAACTGAAGATTTTTCTCATAACAATTATCTGACGCTTAATTGGGGAATGTGACTTGCACTGTCAGGGGGAAGGGTTACCCTAATTTGATTATGTTATTATACATCCAAGAAGTTCAAACTATTGAATACAATTATTGAATCAAGAATATTTCAAGATAAATGCTTGCAGATTATGTAAATCACAGGATTGTTGAACTGCTACAGTTCAAAATATATCTGATTTTTAAAATTTCCTGATTTTAAAGGTCCATGAAGGTAGTTTTGAGGGAATAATGGTGAGAACAAAGCTGTTTTAAAAATTATTGAATTAAATGTATTAGCCTTCTTAAATCTACTGAAGGATGTAGATTGTAGCCAACCTTTACAAGATTCATGCCAATGAAATTTCTGATTTAAAAAGTACCCTTAGTGTGTACATTTCTCATCCACAGAAACCTAATAATAACTCGCCAATTCAGGTTCCTGAAAATCAATGTATGCCAATGTTATGCTGCTATAGAATATTGGCATTGTATTTGGCTAATCACAAACTAAGCAGAATTGCTAACATTTCCATTACAAAGTCTTAATTTCAGCGATTTGACTATTAAATTCAGCTCCAGGCTGAAACTTGAATAAAGAGTGAATATTAACACTGGTAACAAATTCAACTCCTTCATGGATTACTGCCTTGTCGTGGCGAAGGGGCTTGCGTAACTCAATGAAGTTATGAGCTATGCCGTGCAGGGCCACCCAAGACGGACAGGTCATAGCAGAGAGTTCTGACAAAATGTGATCCACTGGAGAAGGAAATGGCAACCCACTCCAGTATCTTTGCCATGAAAACCCCATGGACAGTACTAAAAGGCAAAAAGATATGACGCTGGAAGATGAGCCCCTCAGGTCGGAAGGTGTCCAATATGCTACTGGGGAAGAGCAGAGGGCTAGTACTAGTAGCGCCAGAAAGAGTGAAGCGACTGGGCCAAAGCCGAAAGGACGCTCAGCTGTGGATGCATCTGGTGGTGAAAGGAAAGTCCGATGCTGTAAAGATTTTTTTTCCATAGGAACCTGGAATGTAAGATCCATGAATCAAGGCAAATTGGACGTGGTCAAACAAGAGATGACAAGACTGAACATCGACATCTTAGGAATCAGCGAACTAAAATGGACAGGAATGGGTGAATTTAATTCAGAGGACAATCAGGTATACTACTGCGGGCAAGAATCCCTCAGAAGAAATGGAGTAGCCTTCATAGTCAATAAAAGAGTAGGAAAAGCAATACTGGGATACAATCCCCAAAATGACAGAATGGTCTCAGTGCGAATCCAAGGCAAGCCATTCAATATCACAGTAATCCAAGTCTATGCCCCAACCACTGGTGCTGAAGAGGATGAAATTGACCGGTTCTATGAAGCCCTACAGCACCTTATATAATCAACACCAAAAAATGATGTCCTTATCATCATGGGGGATTGGAATGCTAAAGTAGGAAGCCAAAAGATAA
>JALGBA010002488.1:0-17685 GCA_023970755.1 Azemiops feae
GATAAATGTCATCATAATATAAATTATATAGTATTATCACACACCCACGCACGCACGGGCGCACACACACACACACACGCATATCATTGTTTTTATATGAATAATAAAGCCGGAGCTAAAGGGGCCACTTGGTCCATCATCCAACAACATTGTCTCTTCAGGGTCCTTGGTGCTCTCTGAGCTTGGTGGTTTTTTTGCAGACGTTTCGTGACCCAACTAGGTAACATCATCAGTGCTAGAAGAGAGAGGAATTTGCTCTCTCTTTATATACTTAGTGGCTTGTCCTATCAGGGTTGATGGAGGTGTTCCTGGTAGTTCCTTGATTGGGCGGTTGTTTACTTATTTATTTAGTGTATGGCATATCATACATGGACTTGCAGTATATATTAACATTTCACCTAGATTAGAAAAACACAATAAAATATAAATGTTAAAAAGATTTTTGTTCAGATACCAATAGGCCGTCTAACCATTGAAGTGCAGCCTCCTTTATATTAGATAGATAGATAGATAGATTGATAAATAGAAATAAAGATTTTTTTTAGATAGATAGATAATAGGCTAAAGATAGATTAGAAGATAGATAGTGCTAGATAGATAGATGGATAGATAGTAGATAGATAGATAGATAGATAGATCTCACGATATGTATTGCAGGTTTGCCAGTTGACTTTCATGCCTAATGTGGGACTAGAACCGACAGTCTTCCGATTTCTAGTCCAGTGCCTTAAGTATCCCGCATTCTCTCTCACTGTCTATGGAGATTCTCAGTCATCCGGGTCATAATTGTCCCAAAGATGCTTTTTCAGGAGGCAACTGGACTTTCTTGATTTTCTTTGAAGACGTTTCGCTTCTCATACAAGAAGGTTCTTCAGCTCTGACTGGAGCATCACTTAATGGCCTTGGCTGCTTTTGTAAAACCTAAGCAGTGTCACAACTAGTGGAGGCTAGTGAAAAGATACTATCGGAGTGTATTGTGCCATACGCTAAATAAATACGTTTGTGTTTTTATTTATTTATTGCGATCACTTGGGGGTTGCCAGCAAATTTTAGGGGACCTCACAAATTTGGAGGTGGTGTACTCGGTCAACCCTGGAGTCCAATTTAGTACAGTTCCTGCTTTCCCTGGATAAACCATTTAGTTACCTGCAAGTACATGCAGGTGGAAATTCTGGGACGTGAGTCCACAAAATTGCCAATTTTTGAGAACGCTGATGACTTATAGGGTTAAACTTGTCCCGGCTGGCGGGGACTGGATGTGCAATACTCTGTGACACTCCACCTTTGCGGGGGGCTTTTATATAGGGCGCCCCCCATACAATCCATATTTCCTGCATGTCTTTTTTCCGTCCTAACTCCAATCCAAAGTCCTTCCTCCATATTCCCAGCAAACTCTTAGTCTTTGGTTTCTACTCGCCGCTCTACATTTCCCCGAGCTCGCTGGTTACATTTCTATGGCGATTCCCAAGTTCGACGGTTTCAAGAGGGGAAAGCCCAGTCTTTCCTCCGCTCTCCTTTCCTACCTCTATGGTGCCTTTCGGCTTCTCTGCCGAAATAGGGGACGCGCCTTCTGATGGTGTCACAGCCCGGCGACGCCCCGAGAAGGCTGTCCCAGGGCGAAGGAGAAGGCAAAGGTGGAGCCGGCGGCGCTGCTGCCTTTGCAGCAAGGCCAGGTGAGGCGGGGGCTTCAGGGAAGCTTCCCCGAACCTGCCGCTCGACGCCGCCTTTTCATGGGCGGCGTGGGTACTAGGAGTTGCGTTCCCACGACACGCGTTGCCCGATGAACTCAATTGCCTGTGTTCGCACTCCCTTCTAGTAACATCACCGGAGGGAGCCGGGCGGTTAGTAAGTTATTGCTGTTATTGTTAATATTATTTGGTGCTTTCCACTTAGTCTCGCCTCCTGGCCATTGCCTGACCAAGTCCCTGCGGTTTTCTTGGCAAGGTTTTTCCCCCCAGCTGAATAACGGAGTTGGAAGGGACCTTGGAGGTCTTCTAGTCCAACCCCCTGCTTAGGCAGGCAACCCTATACCATTTCAGACAAATGGTTTGCCGTTGCTTCCTTCCTAGGGCCGAGAGAGAGTGACTGGCCCAAAGCTGGTTTTGGAGTGACTGACCCAGATGACTTTTTGCGTATTTTTTTAATGCAGCCTTTGTTATTTTTTTTATAAATAACTCAAGGCGGCAAATATATCTAATGCTCCTTTCCTTCTCTTATTTGCGCCATGCAGCAACAGCCCTAAGTGTTAGGGGTTTCGACTTAGGCTGTAGGAGAGGAATTGGCCCAAAGTGGTTCTCATACTAAGGTGGTACTAAAACTCAAAGGCCCCACCCCCAATTCCTAAGCTGGCACCTTTCCACCCCAATTGACTAGCTGTCTATTTTCCCCCAGTGAAATGATATCCAATTCACGAATGGGCATACTAGTGAAGATTAGAAACTAAGATGCAGCAAGAAATTAGTGTGATGTAGGTAGACATAAAACATTTTAATAAATGCGTCAGTTTCAAAACTAGCAGCGAAGGTAAAATCTAATCTCACTCATTTTAATATTAAGCATAGCAATAAATTTATGTATGTTTGGTGAGGTTTATCTTTAAAGTTAGCACCTATCAAAGTAACCTTAATTCATCATTACAGGCTTTTTTGAAGGCCGCGCCATCTCTCGCTAAAGGACAAGCAGGTACAGCAGCCCCCAAAAGAAATAAACCTTTTAAATGGCGTTTTAAGTTTATTATTCTTTGTTAATAAAACCATACTAATATTAGGTTATCTTACTCTGCCCCAGGGTCTCAGCAAAAGGGCCTCCCGTCGCCCTATTAATATTAATAAGGCGTTAATAATAAAGATAGAGAATAATAACCTTAAAATCCCATTCAAAAGGTTTATTTATTTCGGCGGCCGCAATACCCGTTTTGACCACAGGAGGGCACGTTTTTCCGTCCCATAGCATTAACACCTAGACCTTCTCGGCATGGCGGCCTCCCGTCCGTCCAAATTGGCCATCCCCCAGTTCATTTGGAATCGACCTTCCTATCATGCCACTCCTTGTCCGTCGCTTTTAGTCATCCCTCGCAACTTCCTCTCGCAGCGGCCTTCTCACCATAGAGATTTCTTGTCCGTTCCTGCTATCGGCCCCCAGGGCTTTTGACGGCCACCTTCTCGCCATAGAGACCTCCTGTGCATCCCGTCGGCAACTTCCTGTCCTCTTTTCTGCTCTACGCGGCCGCAAGAAGAGAAAAAAGCCTCGTACTACCGCAGGTGAGCCGAGCAGCCACAAAAAGAAATAAAGCTTTTAAATGGAGTTTTAAGTGTAGTATTTATGAATGAACCTCAGTAATATTAGGTGATGTTTTTGTGTCCCCGCGTCGCGCAAAAGGGCTTTCCCCTTCGTGCCTATTAACAGTAAAAGGCGTTACTTAATAAGATGAGATGATTAACTTTAAATGCTCATTCAAAAGGTCCTATTCCTTTCGGCACAGTTTTACTCGCAAGCATAGGCATCGAGGCAATCCAGGCGGGTGAATCTGGATGGAGGGTTTAGGATGGAAGAACGAGGGACGGCGGGGAGGCCGGCGGGTAGCTGCTTCTAAGTGGGCACGGTGCCTCTGGGCATATGTAAAGTGCGAGGGGAAAGAGGAGGGAAGGAATCCTCGGCTGCCTCTAGCTTCACTTGCTCAGCCCATATTGACTGACTGGGAAGCTAAAAGGGGCTTTCTAAACCTCTAGGCGAGATGGGGCAGATAAATGTCATCATAATATAAATTATATAGTATTATCATACACCCGCGCACGGGCGCGCGCACACACACACACACGCATATCATTGTTATTATATAAATAATAAAGCCGGAGCTAAAGGGGCCACTTGGTCCATCATCCAACAACATTCTCTCTTCAGGGGCCCTTGGTGCTCTCTGAGCTTGGTGGTTTTTTTGCAGACGTTTCGTGACCCAACTAGGTAACATCATCAGTGCTAGAAGAGAGAGGAATTTGCTCTCTCTTTATATACTTAGTGGCTTGTCCTATAAGGGTTGATGGAGGTGTTCCTGGTAGTTTCTTGATTGGGCGGTTGTTTACTTATTTATTTAGCGTATGGCATATCATACATGGACTTGCAGTATATATTAACATTTCAACTAGATTAGAAAAACACAATAAAATATAAATGTTAAAAAGATTTTTGTTCAGATACCAATAGGCCTTCTAACCATTGAAGCGCAGCATCCTTTATATTACATTAGATAGATAGATAGATAGATAGATAGATATGATACGATAGTATATAGATAGATACTAGATAATAGTATAAGATAGATAGATAGATAGTTGATCTCACGTATGTTTTGCATTTGCACAGTTGACTTTCATGCCTAAGGTGGGACTAGAACCGCCAGTCTTCCGATTTCTAGTCCCGTGCCTTAAGTATCCCGCATTGTCTCTCACTGTCTATGGAGATTCTCAGTCATCCGGGTCATAATTGTCCCAAAGATGCTTTTTCAGGAGGCAACTGGACTTTCTTAATTTTCTTTGAAGACGTTTCGCTTCTCATACAAGAAGCTTCTTCAGCTCTGACTGGAGCATCCACTTAATGGCCTCGGCTGCTTTTGTAAAACCTAAGTAGTGTCACAACTAGTGGAGGCTAGTGAAAAGATACTATTGGAGTGTATTGTGTCATACGCTAAATAAATACGTTTGTGTTTTTATTTATTTATTGCGATCACTTGGGGGTCGCCAGCACATTTTAGGGGACGTCACAAATTTGGAGGTGGTGTACTCGGTCAACCCTGGAGTCCAATTTAATACAGTTCCTGCTTTTCCTGGATAAACCATTTAGTTACCTGCAAAGTACATGCAGGCTGGGGAATTCTGGGACTTGAAGTCCACAAAAATTGCCAAGTTTGAGAAACGCTGGATGACTTATAGGGATTAAACTTGTCCCCTGCTGGCTGGGAATGGATGTGCAATACTCTGTGACACTCCACCTTTGCGGGGGGCTTTTATATAGGGCGCCCCCAATACAATCCAGATTTCTGCATTGTCTTTTTTCCGTCCTTAACTCCAATCCAAAGTCTTCCTCCATATATGCTCCAGCAAACTCGGAAGTCTTGGTTCTACCGTCCGCTCTACAATTTCCACCCGAGCTCTCTGGTTACATTTCTATGGCGATTCCCAAGTTCGATGGTTTCAAGAGCGGAAAGCCCAGTCTGCCCTCCGCTCTCCTTTCCTACCTCTATGGTGCCTTTCCGCTTCTCTGCCGAAATAGGGACGCGCCTTCTGATGGCGTCACAGCCCGGCGACGCCCCGAGAAGGCTGTCCCGCGGCGAAGGAGAAGGCAAAGGTGGAGCCGGCGGCGCTGCCGCCTTTGCATCAAGGCCAGGTGAGGCGGGGGCTTCAGGGAAGCTTCCCCGAATCTGCCGCTCGGCGTGGGTACTAGGAGTTGCGTTCCCACGACACGCGTTGCCCGATGAACTCAATTGCCTGTGTTCGCACTCCCTTCTAGTAACGTGACCGGAGGGAGCCGGGCGTTTAGCAAGTTATTGCTGTTATTCTTAATATTATTTGGTGCTTTCCACTTAGTCTCGACTCCTGGCCATTGCCTGCCCAAATCCCTGCGGTTTTCTTGGCAAGGTTTTCCCCCCCAGCTGCGGTTAGAATAGAATAACCGAGTTGGAAGGGACCTTGGAGGTCTTCTAGTCCAACCCCCTGCTTAGGCAGGCAACCCTATACCATTTCAGACAAATGGTTTGCCGTTGCTTCCTTCCTAGGGCCGAGAGAGAGTGACTGGCCCAAAGCTGGTTTTGGAGTGACTGACCCAGATGACTTTTTGCGTATTTTTTTAATGCAGCCTTTGTTATTTTTTTATAAATAACTCAAGTCGGCCAATATATCTAATGCTCCTTCCTTCCTCTTATTTTCGCCATGCCGCAACAGCCCTAGGGTAGGGTTAGACTTAGGCTGACTAGGAAGGAATTGTCCCAAACTGGTTTCTTCTCATACCTAAGGTGGTACTAAAATTCAGCCCCCACCCCCAATTTCTAGCCCGGCACCTTCCACCCCAATTGACTAGCTGTCTATTTTTCACCCCAGTGAAATGATATTCACGAATGGGCATACTAGGAAGATTAGAAACTAAGATGCAGCAAGAAATTACTCTGTATGTAGGTAGACATAAAACATTTTAATAAATGCGTCAGTTTCAAAACTAGCAGCGAAGGTAAAATCTAATCTCACTCATTTTAATATTAACCACAGCAATAAATTTATGTTTGGTGAGGTTTATCTTTAAAGTTAGCACCTATCAAAGTAACCTTAATTCATCATTATAGGCCTTTTTGAAGGCCGCGCCATCTCTCGCTAAGGGACAAGCAGGTACAGCAGCCACCAAAAGAAATAAACCTTTTAAATGGCGTTTTAAGTTTATTATTCTTTATTAATAAAACCTTACTAATATTAGGTTATCTTACTCTGCCCCAGGGTCGCAGCAAAAGGGCCTCCCGTCGCCCTATTAATATTAATAAGGCGTTAATAATAAAGAGAGAGAATAATAACCTTAAAATCCCATTCAAAAGGTTTCTTTATTTCGGCGGCCGCAATACCCGTTTTGACCACAGGAGGGCACGTTTCTCCGTCCCATAGCATTAACACCTAGACCTTCTCGGCATGGCGGCCTCCCGTCCGTCCAAATTGGCCATCCCCCAGCTTTGAATCGAACCTTCCTATCCATGGCCGCACCTTGTCCGTCGCTTTAGTCATCCCTCGCAACTTCCTCTCGCGCGTCCTTCGCACCATAAAGAGTTCCGTTCCGTTCCTTCTATCGTCCCCAGGGCTTTTGACGGCCACCTTCTCGCCCATGAGACCTCCTGTGCATCCCGTCGGCAACTTCCTGTCCTCTTTTTCTGCTCGACTCTGCCCGCAAGAAGAGATAAAAGCCTCGTACGAACCGCAGGTGAGCCGAGCAGCCACAAAAAGAAATAAAGCTTTTAAATGGAGTTTTAAGTGTAGTATTTATGAATGAAACCTCAGTAATATTAGGTGATGTTTTTGTGTCCCCGCGTCGCAGCAAAAGGGCTTCCCTTCGCCCTATTAACATTAATAAGGCGTTACTAATAAAGATAGAGGATAATAACTTTAAAATCCCATTCAAAAGGTCTATTTCTTTCGGCACAGTTTTACGTCGCAAAGCATAGGCATCGAGGCAATCCCAGGCGGGTGAATCTGGAATGGAGGGGTTAGGGATGGAAGAAACAAGGGACGGGCGGGGAGGCCGGCGGGCAGCTGCTTCTAAGTGTGCATGGTGCCTCTGGGCATATGTAAAGTGCGAGGGGAAAGAGGAGGGAAGGAAATCTCGGCTGCCTCCAGCTTCACTTGCTCAGCCCATAGTGACTGACTGGGAAGCTAAAAGGGGCTTTCTAAACCTCTAGGCGAGATGGGGCAGATAAATGTCATCATAATATAAATTATATAGTATTATCATACACCCACGCACGCACGGGCGCACACACACACACACGCATATCATTGTTGTTATATGAATAATAAAGCCGGAGCTAAAGGGGCCACTTGGTCCATCATCCAACAACATTGTCTCTTCAGGGTCCTTGGTGCTCTCTGAGCTTGGTGGTTTTTTTGCAGACGTTTCGTGACCCAACTAGGTAACATCATCAGTGCTAGCAGAGAGAGGAATTTGCTCTCTCTTTATATACTTAGTGGCTTGTCCTATCAGTGTTGATGGAGGTGTTCCTGGTAGTTTCTTGATTGGGCGGTTGTTTACTTATTTATTTAGCGTATGGCATATCATACATGGACTTGCAGTATATATTAACATTTCACCTAGATTAGAAAAACACAATAAAATATAAATGTTAAAAAGATTTTTGTTCAGATACCAATAGGCCGTCTAACCATTGAAGCGCAGCATCCTTTATATTAGATAGATAGATAGATAGATAGATAGATAGATAGGTAGATAGATAGATAGATAGATAGATAGATAGATAGATAGATAGATAGATAGATAGATAGATAGATAGATAGATAGATAGATAGATCGATCTACACGATATGTTGCAGGTTTGCACAGTTGACTTTCATGCCTAAAGTGGGACTAGAACCGACAGTCTTCCGATTTCTAGTCCCGTGCCTTAAGTATCCCGCATTGTCTCTCACTGTCTATGGAGATTCTCAGTCATCCGGGTCATAATTGTCCCAAAGATGCTTTTTCAGGAGGCAACTGGACTTTCTTAATTTTCTTTGAAGACGTTTCGCTTCTCATACAAGAAGCTTCTTCAGCTCTGACTGGAGCATCCACTTAATGGCCTCGGCTGCTTTTGTAAAACCTAAGTAGTGTCACAACTAGTGGAGGCTAGTGAAAAGATACTATTGGAGTGTATTGTGTCATACGCTAAATAAATACGTTTGTGTTTTTATTTATTTATTGCGATCACTTGGGGGTCGCCAGCAAATTTTAGGGGACGTCACAAATTTGGAGGTGGTGTACTCGGTCAACCCTGGAGTCAAATTTAATACAGTTCCTGCTTTTCCTGGATAAACCATGTAGTTACCTCAAAGTCCAGCAAGGGCTGGGAATTCTGGGACTTGAAGTCACAAAAATTGCCAAGTTTGAGAAAACGGATGGATGATCATATAGGGATTAAATTGTCCCAGCTGGCTAGGGAATGGCATGTGCAAATTGTGACACCCACCTTTGCGGTGCTGGCTTTTAATATAGGGCGCAACAATACAATTCAAGATTTCTATGCCATGTCGTTTTCCGTCCTGAACTCCAATCCAAAGTCTTCCTCCATATATAGTCCAGCAAACTTCGGAAGCTTGGTATACCCGGCCCGCTCTACCATTTCCACCCGAGGCTCTCTGGTTACATTTCTAGGCGATTCCCAAGTTCGAGGGTTTTCAGAGCGGGAAAGCCGTGGCCCTCGCTCTCCTTTCTACTCTATGGTGCCTTTCCGCTCTCTGACCGAAATAGGGGAGACGCGCCTCTGATGGCCGTCACATGCCGGCGACGCCCCGAGAAGGCTGTCCAGCGGCGAAGGAGAAGGCAAAGGTGGAGCCGGCGGCGCTGCTGCCTTTGCATCAAGGCCAGGTGAGGCGGGGGCTTCAGGGAAGCTTCCCCGAATCTGCCGCTCGGCGTGGGTACTAGGAGTTGCGTTCCCACGACACGCGTTGCCCGATGAACTCAATTGCCTGTGTTCGCACTCCCTTCTAGTAACATGACCGGAGGGAGCCGGGCGTTTAGCAAGTTATTGCTGTTATTCTTAATATTATTTGGTGCTTTCCACTTAGTCTCGACTCCTGGCCATTGCCTGACCAAATCCCTGCGGGTTTCTTGGCAAGGTTTTCCCCCCCAGTTGCGGTTTAGGAATAGAATCAACCGATTGGAAGGGACCTTGGAGGTCTTCTCGTCAAACCCCTGCTTAGGTGATAGGAAACACTTATACCATTTCAGACAAATGGTTTGCCGTTTGCTCCTTACTAGGGCTTTTTTTTCTTTAGAGAGAGTGACTGGCCAAAGGGTTTTGGGGACTTTACCAGATGACTTTTTGCGTGATTTTTAATGCAGCCTGTTATTTTTTATAAATACTCAAGGCGCAAATATATCTAATGCCCTTACTTCTCTTATTTTCGCCATGCAAGCAACAGCCCTAGGGTGAGGGTTAGACTTAGGCTGGATAGGAGGGAATGGGCCCAAAGCTGGTTTCTAATACAATAAGGTGGTACTAAAACTCAAGGCCAACACACCCAATTTATCTAGCCTGGCACCTTCCACCCCAATTGACTAGCTGTCTATTTTTCACCCCAGTGAAATGATATTCACGAATGGGCATACTAGGAAGATTAGAAACTAAGATGCAGCAAGAAATTAGTGTGATGTAGGTAGACATAAAACATTTTAATAAATGCGTCAGTTTCAAAACTAGCAGCGAAGGTAAAATCTAATCTCACTCCTTTTAATATTAACCATAGCAATAAATTTATGTATGTTTGGTGAGGTTTATCTTTAAAGTTAGCACCTATCAAAGTAACCTTAATTCATCATCATAGGCCTTTTTGAAGGCCGCGCCATCTCTCGCTAAGGGACA
Source organism: Azemiops feae (assembly GCA_023970755.1). NCBI lineage: Eukaryota > Metazoa > Chordata > Lepidosauria > Squamata > Viperidae > Azemiops > Azemiops feae. Next base: position 10,100 of record JALGBA010002488.1, read on the forward strand.
AGCAGGTGCAGCAGCCACCAAAGAAATAAACCTTTTAAATGGCGTTTTAAGTTTATTATTCTTTATTAATAAAACCTTACTAATATTAGGTTATCTTACTCTGCCCCAGGGTCGCAGCAAAAGGGCCTCCCGTCGCCCTATTAATATTAATAAGGCGTTAATAATAAAGATAGAGAATAATAACCTTAAAATCCCATTCAAAAGGTTTATTTATTTCGGCGGCCGCAATGCCCGTTTTGACCACAGGAGGGCACGTTTTTCCGTCCCATAGAATTAACATCTAGACCTTCTCGGCATGGCGACCTCCCGTCCGTCCAAATTGGCCATCCCCCAGTTCATTTGGAATCGACCTTCCTATCATGGCCGACTCCTTGTCCGTCGCTTTTAGTCATCCCTCGCAACTTCCTCTCGCAGCGGCATTCTCACCATAGAGATTTCTTGTCCGTTCCTGCTATCGTCCCCCAGGGCTTTTGACGGCCACCTTCTCGCCATAGAGACCTCCGGTGCTCCCGTCGGAACTTTCCTGTCCTCTTTTCTGATGTAACGCTGCCGCAAGAAGAGAAAAAAGCCTCGTACTACCGCAGGTGAGACGAGCAGCCACAAAAAGAAATAAAGCTTTTAAATGGAGTTTTAAGTGTAGTATTTATGAATGAAACCTCAGTAATATTAGGTGATGTTTTTGTGTCCCCGCGTCGCAGCAAAAGGGCTTCCCTTCGCCCTATTAACATTAATAAGGCGTTACTAATAAAGATAGAGGATAATAACTTTAAAATCCCATTCAAAAGGTCTTATTTCTTTCGGCACAGTTTTACGTCGCAAAGCATAGGCATCGAGGCAATCCAAGGCGGGTGAATCTGGAATGGAGGGTTTAGGGATGGAAGAAACAAGGGACGGGCGGGGAGGCCGGCGGTAGGCTGCTTCTAAGTGTTGCATGGTGCTTGGGATATGTAAAATGCGAGAGAAAGAGGATGGGAAGGAAAATCCGGCTGCCTCTAGCTTACACTGCTCAGCCCATATTGGACTGACTGGGAAGCTAAAAGCGGGCTTTATAAACCTCTAGGCGAGATGGGGCAGGATAAATGTCATTCATAATATAAATTATATAGTATTATCATACACGCGCACGGGCGCACGCACAAACACACACACAACACGCAATCATTGTATTATATAAATAATAAAGCCGAGGGGGGCTAAAGGGGCCACTTGGGCCATCATCCAACAAAATTCTCCTTCAGGGGTCCTTGGTGCTCTCTTGAGCTTGGTGGTTTCCATGCAGGAGTTTCTTTGACCCAACTCGTAATACCGCAGGTGAGCCGAGCAGCCACAAAAAGAAATAAAGCTTTTAAATGGAGTTTTAAGTGTAGTATTTATGAATGAAACCTCAGTAATATTAGGTGATGTTTTTGTGTCCCCGCGTCGCAGCAAAAGGGCTTCCCTTCGCCCTATTAACATTAATAAGGCGTTACTAATAAAGATAGAGGATAATAACTTTAAAATCCCATTCAAAAGGTCTATTTCTTTCGGCACAGTTTTACGTCGCAAAGCATAGGCATCGAGGCAATCCCAGGCGGGTGAATCTGGAAGGGAGGGTTTAGGGATGGAAGAAACAAGGGACGGGCGGGTCTGTGAGGCCGGCGGGCAGCTGCTTCTAAGTGTTGCCTGGTGCCCTCGGGCATATGTAAAGTGCGAGGGGGAGAAAGAGGAGGGAAGGAAATCTCGGCTGCCTCCAGCTCACTTGCTTAGCCCATATGACTGATGGAAAGCAAAAAGGGTTTCTAATCTCTAGGCGAGATGGGGCAGATAAATGTCTATTTCCTAATATAAATTATATAGTATTATCATACACCCACGCAACGCACGCGGCGCACACACACACACGCATATCATTGTTTTTATATGAATAATAAAGCCGGAGCTAAAGGGGCCACTTGGTCCATCATCCAACAACTTTGTCTCTTCAGGGTCCTTGGTGCTCTCTGAGCTTGGTGGTTTTTTTGCAGACGTTTCGTGACCCAACTAGGTAACATCATCAGTGCTAGAAGAGAGAGGAATTTGCTCTCTCTTTATATACTTAGTGGCTTGTCCTATCAGGGTTGATGGAGGTGTTCCTGGTAGTTTCTTGATTGGGCGGTTGTTTACTTATTTATTTAGTGTATGGCATATCATACATGGACTTGCAGTATATATTAACATTTCACCTAGATTATAAAAACACAATAAAATATAAATGTTAAAAAGATTTTGTGTAAGATACCATATAGGCCGTCTAACAATTGAAGCGCAGCATCACTTTATATTAGATAAGATAGATAGATAGATAGATAGATAGATGTAGATTAGATAGATAGATAGATAGATAGATAGATAGATCTACACGATATGTTGCAGGTTTGCACAGTTGACTTTCATGCCTAAGGTGGGACTAGAACCGACAGTCGTTCGATTTCTAGTCCCGTGCCTTAAGTATCCCGCATTGTCTCTCACTGTCTATGGAGACTCTCAGTCATCCGGGTCATAATTGTCCCAAAGATGCTTTTTCAGGAGGCAACTGGACTTTCTTAATTTTCTTTGAAGACGTTTTGCTTCTCATACAAGAAGCTTCTTCAGCTCTGACTGGAGCATCACTTAATGGCCTCGGCTGCTTTTGTAAAACCTAAGTAGTGTCACAACTAGTGGAGGCTAGTGAAAAGATGCTATTGGAGTGTATTGTGTCATACGCTAAATAAATACGTTTGTGTTTTTATTTATTTATTGCGATCACTTGGGGGTCGCCAGCAAATTTTAGGGGACGTCACAAATTTGGAGGTGGTGTACTTGGTCAACCGTGGAGTCCAATTTAATACAGTTCCTGCTTTTCCTGGATAAACCATTTAGTTACCTGCAAAGTGCATGCAGGCTGGGGAATTCTGGGACTTGAAGTCCACAAAAATTGCCAAGTTTGAGAAACGCTGGATGACTTATAGGGATTAAACCTGTCCCCTGCTGGCTGGGAATGGATGTGCAATACTCTGTGACACTCCACCTTTGCGGGGGGCTTTTATATAGGGCGCCCCCAATACAATCCAGATTTCTGCATTGTCTTTTTTCCGTCCTTAACTCCAATCCAAAGTCTTCCTCCATAAATGCTCCAGCAAACTCGGAAGTCTTGGTTCTACCGACCGCTCTACCATTTCCACCCGAGCTCTCTGGTTACATTTCTATGGCGATTCCCAAGTTCGACGGTTTCAAGAGCGGAAAGCCCAGTCTGCCCTCCGCTCTCTTTTCCTACCTCTATGGTGCCTTTCCGCTTCTCTGCCGAAATAGGGGACGCGCCTTCTGATGGCGTCACAGCACGGCGACGCCCCGAGAAGGCTGTCCCACGGCGAAGGAGAAGCACGGAGAAGGCAAAGGTGGAGCCGGCGCCGCTGCTGCCTTTGGATCAAGGCCAGGTGAGGCCGGGGCTTCAGGGAAGCTTCCCTGAATCTGCCGCTCGGCGTGGGTACTAGGAGTTGCGTTCCCACGACACGCGTTGCCCGATGAACTCAATTTCCTGTGTTCGCACTCCCTTCTAGTAACGTCACCGGAGGGAGCCGGGCGTTTAGTAAATTATTGCTGTTATTCTTAATATTATTTGGTACTTTCGACTTAGTCTCGACTCCTGGCCATTGCCTGACCAAATCCCTGCGGTTTTCTTGGCAAGGTTTCCCCCCCCCCAGCTGCGGTTAGAATAGAATAACCGAGTTGGAAGGGACCTTGGAGGTCTTCTAGTCCAACCCCCTGCTTAGGCAGGCAACCCTATACCATTTCAGACAAATGGTTTGCCATTGCTTCCTTCCTAGGGCCGAGAGAGAGTGACTGGCCCAAAGCTGGTTTTGGAGTGACTGACCCAGATGACTTTTGCGTCTATTTTTTATAATGCACCTTTGTTATTTTTTTATAAATAACTCAAGCGGCAAAAATATATTAACGCTCCTCCTTCTCGTATTTTCGCCATGCAGCAAACAGCCCTAGGGTTAGGGTTAGATAGACTTAGGCTGACTAGGAGAGGAATTGGCCCAAAGCTGGGTTCTCATACCTAAGGTGGTACTAAAACTCAGCCCCCACCCCCCAATTTCTAGCCTGGCACCTTCCACCCCAATTGACTAGCTGTCTATTTTTCAACCCAGTGAAATGATATTCACGACTGGGCATACTAGGAAGATTAGAAACTAAGATGCAGCAAGAAATTAGTGTGATGTAGGTAGACATAAAACATTTTAATAAATGCGTCAGTTTCAAAACTAGCAGCGAAGGTAAAATCTAATCTCACTCCTTTTAATATTAACCATAGCAATAAATTTATGTATGTTTGGTGAGGTTTATCTTTAAAGTTAGCACCTATCAAAGTTACCTTAATTCATCATCATAGGCCTTTTTGAAGGCCGCGCCATCTCTCGCTAAGGGACAAGCAGGTACAGCAGCCACCAAAGAAATAAACCTTTTAAATGGCGTTTTAAGTTTATTATTCTTTATTAATAAAACCTACTATATATTAGGTATCTTACTCTGCCCAGGTCGCAGCAAAAAGGGCCTCCCGTCCGCCCTATTAATATAATAAGGCGTTAATAATAAAGATAGAGAATAATAACCTTAACTCCCAATTCAAAAGTTTATTTATTTCGGCGGCCGCAATGCCCGTTTTGACCACAGGAGGGCACGTTTTTCCGCCATAGCCATTAAAATCTAGACCTTCTCGGCCTGTCGACGTCCCGCCGTCAAATTGGCCATCCACCAGCTCATTTGGAATCGAACCTCCTATCATGGCCGCTCCTGGTCACGTCGCTTTTAGTCATCACTCGGCAACTGTTCCTCTCGCAGCGAGCCTTCTCACCATAGAGATTTCTTGTCAGTTCCTGCTCATCGTCCCCCAGGGCTTTTGACGGCCACCTTCCGCAAGAGACCTTCTGTGCATCACGTTCCCGGCAATTCACTGTACCTCTTTTCTGCTCCTAACGCTGCCGCAAGAAGGGAAAAAAGCCTCGTACTGCAGCAGGTGAGCCGAGCAGCCACAAAAAGAAAAAAAGCTTTTAAATGGAGTTTTAAGTGTAGTATTTATTAATGAAACCTCAGTAATATTAGGTGATGTTTTTGTGTCCCCGCGTCGCAGCAAAAGGGCTTCCCTTCGCCCTAATAACATTAATAAGGCGTTACTAATAAAGATAGAGGATAATAACTTTAAAATCCCATTAAAAAGGTCTATTTCTTTCGGCACAGTTTTACGTCGCAAAGCATAGGCATCGAGGCAATCCCAGGCGGGTGAATCTGGAATGGAGGTTTAGGGATGGAAGAAGCGGGGGACGGGCGGGGAGGCCGGCGGGTAGCTGCTTCTAAGGGTGCATGGTGCCTCTGGGCATATGTAAAGTGCGAGGGGAAAGAGGAGGGAAGGAAATCTCGGCTGCCTCTAGCTTCACTTGCTCAGCCCATATTGACTGACTGGGAAGCTAAAAGGGGCTTTCTAAACCTCTAGGCGAGATGGGGCAGATAAATGTCATCATAATATAAATTATATAGTATTATCATACACCCGCGCACGGGCGCGCGCACACACACACACACGCATATCATTGTTATTATATAAATAATAAAGCCGGAGCTAAAGGGGCCACTTGGGCCATCATCCAACAACATTCTCTCTTCAGGGGTCCTTGGTGCTCTCTGAGCTTGGTTGGTCCTTGCAACGTTTCGTGACCAAAACTGTGGTGATACTACCGCAGGTGAGCCGAGCAGCCACAAAAAGAAATAAAGCTTTAAAATGGAGTTTTAAGTGTAGTATTTATGAATGAAACCTCAGTAATATTAGGTGATGTTTTTGTGTCCCCGCGTCGCAGCAAAAGGGCTTCCCTTCGCCCTATTAACATTAATAAGGCGTTACTAATAAAGATAGAGGATAATAACTTTAAAATCCCATTCAAAAGGTCTTATTTCTTTCGGCACAGTTTTACGTCGCAAAGCATAGGCATCGAGGCAATCCCAGGCGGGTGAATCTGGAATGGAGGGTTTAGGGATGGAAGAAACGAGGGACGGGCGGGGAGGCCGGCGGGTAGCTGCTTCTAAGTGTGCATGGTGCCTCTGGGCATATGTAAAGTGCGAGGGGAAAGAGGAGGGAAGGAAATCTCGGCTGCCTCTAGCTTCACTTGCTCAGCCCATATGGACTGACTGGGAAGCTAAAAGGGGCTTTCTAAACCTCTAGGCGAGATGGGGCAGATAAATGTCATCATAATATAAATTATATAGTATTATCATACACCCACGCACGCACGGGCGCACACACACACACACGCATATCATTGTTTTTATATGAATAATAAAGCCGGAGCTAAAGGGGCCACTTGGTCCATCATCCAACAACATTGTCTCTTCAGGGTCCTTGGTGCTCTCTGAGCTTGGTGGTTTTTTTGCAGACGTTTCGTGACCCAACTAGGTAACATCATCAGTGCTAGAAGAGAGAGGAATTTGCTCTCTCTTTATATACTTAGTGGCTTGTCCTATCAGGGTTGATGGAGGTGTTCCTGGTAGTTTCTTGATTGGGCGGTTGTTTACTTATGTATTTAGTGTATGGCATATCATACATGGACTTGCAGTATAATATTAACATTTCACCTAATTAGAAAAACACATAAAATATAAATTTAAAATATTTTGTTCAGATACAATAGGCCTTCTAACCATTGAAGCGCAGCATCTTTATATTAATTAGATAGATAGATAATAATATATAGATAGATAATAGATAGATAGATAGATAGAATAGATAGATAGATAGCTAGCTAGATCGATAGATAGAATCTACAACGATTGTTTCAGGTTTGCACATTGACTTTCATGCACTAAGGTGGACTAGGCGGCAGTCTTCCGATTTCTAGTCCTGCCTTAAGTTCGCGCATTGTCTCTCACCTGTCTATGTAGATTCTCAGTCATCCCGGGTCATAATTGTCCCAAATATGCTTTTTCAGGAGGCAACTGGGCTTTCTTAATTTTCTTGAAGACGTTTCGCTTCTCATACAAGACTCTTCTTCACTCTGACTGGAGCATCACTTAATGGCCTTGGCTGCTTTTGTAAAACCTAAGCAGTGTCACAACTAGTGGAGGCTAGTGAAAAGATACTATCGGAGTGTATTGTGCCATATGCTAAATAAATACGTTTGTGTTTTTATTTATTTATTGCGATCACTTGGGGGTTGCCAGCAAATTTTAGTGGACGTCACAAATTTGGAGGTGGTGTACTCGGTCAACCCTGGAGTCCAATTTAATACAGTTCCTGCTTTCCCTGGATAAACCATGCAAACTGCATGCAGGCTGGGGAATTCTGGGACTTGAAGTCCACAAAAATTGCCAAGTTTGAGAAACGCTGGATGACTTATAGGGATTAAACTTGTCCCCTGCTGGCTGGGAATGGATGTGCAATACTCTGTGACACTCCACCTTTGCGGGGGGCTTTTATATAGGGCGCCCCAATACAATCCAGATTTCTGCATTGTCTTTTTTCCGTCCTTAACTCCAATCCAAAGTCTTCCTCCATATATGCTCCAGCAAACTCGGAAGTCTTGGTTCTACCGGCCGCTCTA